>VZTL01016194.1:194-13049 GCA_013400535.1 Scopus umbretta
TTTTTTTTTTTTCCTAAAGAGTCCAGAAAACCAAACTGTAAAAAACAGGATGAGGTATAAAAAACAGGATGAGGTAGCCTTTTTCATATAGGCAACTACTCTATGCCCTTTAAGTTTTTGCAACTACAGGTTCAACCTGTCACTATCTATTTTTTTAAAAGGATTTGATATATTTACATTATTTTCAAAATTGGAGACCATAACAAAAAAAAAATATACATTTATTCTTGATGATCCTTAATCCTGCAAAGTAATCTAGATATTCAGTGCACAATCTTGAGTTTTTATTGTCTTTTTGTCTCTTAGAGCCGGAGGTCACATATATCTACTTAAGCTCATTGAACTTATATGGATAATAGGAGTCTTCTGGTTGCTGTTGTGTGTTGGGTATTTAAGAGCAAACCAACCAACCAACAAAAATCACTGACAGGTAACAGAAATGCTAATGTCAGAATAAGGCATTATTTGTTCTTATTTTCTTGAAGGCTATCAAAAGTCAGTGTACAAAGAAAGCTTTTTAGCTAAGTACATTGTCATTTTTGTTACTACACTGGTTAAATTTAAAATAGTTAAATAGCTCCTTTTTATTTTTTTTTTCTAATATGTGCTTAAAGCATCCTAGAGAACCATAGGACATCATTTTCCAAATGTGACATACCCTCTCTTCTTGTAAAAATAATATCAACATGTTGTAAGTGTTTGGTAGGCTGCCGTTAAACAGCTGTTTTGTTATTAATATTTTATTGCCCTCCGTTTTCCAAGATATTTTGACACTTGCTACTATTTCAAATGCAGCTTTTCTTGGAGTTTTTAATCGTTTGTGTATACCTCTAGACAGCTTCAAGATATTGAAGCTGTCACAACATGTTAAGTAGGCAAATCAGCTAACACAGTAGTTTCAAGAAAGATAATTTTCTTTGCATAACTTCAATCTGCATCATTTTGCATGGCTTATTAACAGGAACTGACTCATTGACAAACAAGGCGTATATCTTATAGAATAGAGAATGTTTCAGAGTACATGTCTTCAAAAAGCTAAGCACTGAACAAAATTCTGAATTTCCTGTTGGTGACAGACAGTTCAAAATTTGCAGAGGCTGCTTATGATTAAGATTTCATTGGAAAGCTTTCCGCAGGTATATTGCAGTTTTGATATATATAAAATATTTAACTTTACAGCTGTCAGACCTTTATGCATTCAGCCTCACTCAGTAGTTCATATTTAAATTCTGAAGGTCATATATGGGACTGCAATTGTTTTAACATTTTTATATTCTTTTTTTCATTTACTCCTTCTAATCCTGGAATGAATGGGACAGTGAAGGTCAGAGTAATGGTGAAAATGGAGAGTTCGGACTATTTATTCATATAACCAGATACTGTGCATCTGGTCAAAAATGTATGCTGTCATTACACTGCATTGCTCTTGACCTCCACCCTTTTCTCCCGATTACACTCTTCTTAGGATAAAAGATGATTCACAGCCTGTGGTAGCTTAAAGCTGAGTCTCTCTGCCAAAGTGCTGATTGTTCTGAATCATGTGTGGCGATCAGTCTTCTGATAGGAACTACTATCGCAAAGCAGAACACCAAATTCTGTTTGTTTAGGAACTTGTGTTGGACAAAACAGCTGTCCTAGAGGTGAAAGGATTAGTGTTTTATCTACTAAAGCAGGCCTCAGTTCTACCTTTCTCTAAAATGAAACCTTTATAAAGCTAGTAAAGATTGAATAGTGTTTTTACTTCTTGTGTTTTATACCAAAACAGAAGATTGAAATAACTATTGCTGTTCTTTTCTGTCTGGGTGGTTTGTTATGTGCTGCGATAGCAACTTCAGAAGAAAAACTGGCCTTCTCTCCACTTCTTAGCAGATGGTGGCTGTTTTGAACACTCATACAAAGCTTTAGTAGCAGCTATCCTAAGTCTGTGTTTGAGAGTTTTCTTTAAAAGCAAAGAAAAAGCTGCCTGCATGCTTTAAAAGCAATTAAGAAGCTAGAAGTCAATGCTAAATCTTTGTAATTTTACAGGTAAAACTCCGTATTAACTTCAAAGACAGTGTGCCAGAGTAAAGTCTTTAGGATCAAACTTTTAGCAAATAAGGATTTTGATATTTAAATCTCTTTCTGTAACTGTTATTTTGCTTAGTAGGAAGGAGGCAGCTCTTCTCACAAAATGAGATTTATCAGAAGGACTTTGAAGTTTAAAAAATACAAATGAATACATTTGACTTTTTAAATATTTGAACAGTTAACATGACTTAAACTGCCTACATGATGACGCTTTGACTAAAGAGAGGGTATCTTCATACATATGCATGATAAGAACACACGTAGAGCCCAGGTTTTCTTTGCTGTCTGGGTACAATGTGCTGCTTCACTGACACCAAAAAGGTCTTTTGGATGTTGAATTGAAGTTTTTTTGTTTTTTTGTTTTTTTACTTTATAAAACCCTGCAAGCCCCAGAGCAGAAAACATTCTTCAAATAGAAGAAGAGTGATTAAGGTACTACACTATTGAATAATCCCCGATGCCAGAATGGTCCCTTGCAGCTGTCAGTACTTACATACCAGATGTAGCAGTGGACTAGTTTTCAGTCCTCCTTGGGATCGTGCATGGCGCACAGTCCAGTGTTTCCTCTGTCAGCACTGATTTCTGACCCAGAGCCCAGCAAAGCTGAGGACTTGGCTGTGTGCTCATGAAGATGTGTGGAAGAGAAGAGCACTAAGGGAGTTGTGCAAATGACTTACTGGGTTTCATTAGCTGAAAGTATTTAGTCTCTTGCAGTTAGTGAAAACGGGAATTGGAAAACTCAGAAAATTGTGGTGTGAAAGAGTAGCTCATGAAAGTTCTGGGGACATTTACTTCCATCAAGTGCTTGCCTAGAATTCAGAGCGAATCTGAATATACACTAGTATAGACAGGCTTAGCAATCTACTTTGTGGGAAGATTTTAAAAAGCATTAAGTACTGCTGGGCACCCAAATTCATGTTAAATTAGGAGTGGAGCCCTGCCTTACCACATTTTATGCTGAGGAATGTGGCCTTTCAGGAGTAACACTGTTATTCAGTAATATTTGTGCTTATTCACCATGAACATAGTACTGAGTTTTTAATCCTTTTTTTTTTTATGTTTATGTGATCAAGTAATTAAGTGTATTATTGTGTGTAATAGTATTATTCTTCCTGCCTGACTTAAAGGGACTACTCAAGTACAGAGTCCTATGTTTGTCATCATCCCTGTTATGTATGCTTCATATCTCTCATCAATTAAGAACATTCCTGAAAAGACTACTGTCTGATCCAGCCCAGGTAGTTGAATTCTAGGACATGTCCCTGTTTATAACTGCAGATTGGAATAGGCAGAAATTGTCATCCTTAAAAAATGCATGTTTAGCACTGGATTTCACAGATGAAAAGATTAACTTGCACACCAAGTAAAAAGTTTTTCTATCACTGAAAATGCACACCAGCTAAGCACTCTTTGCTAGTCTTGTCTCTAGATGCACCATTACAAGGAAAACCCGTTTGAAATAAGCTAAGTAAATCCTTAGCTGTATTCTACTCCCTGGAGAGTAGAGAACAGTGGTACTTACTGCTATAAACGTTGCAGGAATTTTGCTCCTCCTTGTCTCACTCATCTCTTCATCTTCCTCCAGCTTCAGTTTCTTGAGAGGCCTATCTGTATCCCAAATGGCTGCAGCAAATACTGCCAGTCAGCTGCTCTCAAAACACATAATGAAGGAGAAATTACTCAATATTTCTTTGCACATATCTAGACAGAGTGCTTCATCTAGCCAAGAAACCGTGCTTTGAATTGGATGATGGAAGTAAAATAAATTACAAAGTCCTGTGACTTCCAGTGAGCATCTGCCTCTTCTAACCAAGGTGCGTAGTGTCGGGGCTTTATAGGCCAACAGGGCTTGCTATTCTCTTCTCCCATAGCAGGAGGTGTTCCCTCCTGCATTGCCTGAGTAAGCTCTGCCACTGGGTAAGGAAAAAAAAAAAAAAATGCTGGATAGCCTAAGTGAGAAGTAGGTGAACAGCTTCTGTATGTCTTTCTTATCAATATAATTCTAGAGGGATGTAGGAAGAAAGGCTTTCTCTACCATGACGAAGAACAGAATGGTGTGAGTAGAAGAGTGTGTATGTACTGCAGAATAACTAGGGCTGGACACTGGTCCTGTTGGTTTCAATAAACTGAATCATAGCAGTCAGTGCCAATACATGATCAAGCCCACAGTTCTAGTCCAAATCCAGCAAGTTATGCTAAACTTTAATTCCTTACATTAAATTATGTTACGGGATCTATTGGTAGAACAAATTTCTGTTCGTTATTAATAAAGATCTTCTATCTTTTCTCAAAAACATTGTTTGTGGTAAAAATGTTGCTGCAAGTAGTATGAGCTTTTTTTTGCCATTTCTCTCACGTATTAGTAGAATTACGTCAGTTGTGTGTTGAATCTATTTTGTAAAGTATTTACCAATAAATCTATGTGGTTACCACAAAATCATGTCTGTTACTTTTAAACAACTTTGATAGTGGTTTAAATGGCAGTAAAAAGTATTGTGAGAATCTTTTTCAGAGCTAGAAATTGGCCTAGATAAATCCTACAAACTGGAAGAGAATATTAATGTATTCTACAAAAATATTTTTCTGTTTCCTAACTAGTTACAATAATTTCTCATTGGTCCAGTTTATCCTAGCTTTATTAAAGGGTCCTGTCCAGCAGGTGCTGTGCTCTCTGTCTTTAACTGCAAAAAAAACATTTAAACAAGTTCTCAGCTGACTAAATCATCTTGTTGACATGAGCATACAGATGTGTTTAAAATTGAACACAAATATTTTGCTGCATGAACACTGACATAATATAATAAAATGGAGTATTAAGTATGTAAGACAGAAAAAAAATATGAGGGAGTATGTAGTTCCACAAAACTTAAAAATGTAAATTGTTTTTAAGCATCTTAAATGCATTTCTCTAGAAATGGCTACCTTTCTCAGGTAAGTCTGATATTGCAAAAAGATGATGGCAGCCAAGGGCTCGCTTGTTTCTGTTGTTCCTTGGATTCTCTTGTGAATATACCATGTAGCAAAACTCTTAGGTATGTATCTTTTAAATAGAAGTGTGAACCCAGTTATGAAAAGAGAAGTATGTGGCAGTGAACACAGAAAAGTTTGAACATATGAAATCGCACTTGAGGTTCAGAATGTCCTTGGGAGCTTTACTAAACAGCAAGCTCAGTTACAAGATTCTTAGTGGTGGCATTAGGTTGGTCCTGTTGTCCAGGCGCAACTGCAGCAGGGATGGCATCATGCTAAACTTGTACAATGGCCAGTAGCCTGATGTTATCTATTGGCTCACTGAAACTTTTGATTCAGGATATGTGTCATTGTATTCTGTAGTGCGACTGTTATCGTGGTGCTTTCCTAGGATGCCTACAGTTTGTCTGCCTTAAAATAACTGTCTGGCTTTTATTTCCTGCCCCTGCATTTTTACCGTATGTATTATAGGCAAGTAGGATGCCTGTTGTATTTTTAATCCTTGAGCATTTTATGAGTTAAATCATTATTAATTGGAGTAGGCAAGAAGAGAGGAAAGGAGAAGAAATGCAGTTTACTTAAAAGTAGTGTGACAGGCTCCTAGAAACATTTATTAGGCTTTTAATAATCCATTTATGGAAATAGCATGTTGGCTCAGTGGAGTAATTGTGCAGTCTATTAGCCTCCCTGTTCCTAAGGAGTTCAGCCCAGCGTTGATGTTCAGGTGAATGCTTCATTTTGGTGTTGAGAGGTAAGCATCTGAATTTTGATTTAGTTCTCTCTTGTTCTCAGAAGGGGGGAAAACCCCTCAAGTTTCCAGTGGCCATTGGGAAAACTCAGATAGAAAACCAGTTCAAGTTATGTAGCTTGCTGCTTGCATTCAAGAACAGAGACAATTTCAGTTAGTCAAGTTTGTTTTCTTTTAGATGTTTATATGAATATAAGATTAATCTAAATTTGATTTTCTGACATTTATAAATAAATTGCCTCATTAAAAAAATTTCTAAAAATTGGGAGGGAAAAAAAAACAAACATAATAACAGCAGCAGTATTCTCTCGTCTTTTCCTGGAATTAGATCTGCAGAGCATATATGCATCTCACAGGTATATATACAACAATCTACATAACAAAGAATAGTAGACTTTAAGTACTGTTACGTCATTTTGATGTCCGGTTCATTCCCCTTGTTTGCCATGCCCCACTCCTAGAAATACCTAGTCTTTACACAGAGATTAAAGCAGAATCAATACAAAGCAAATAGAATAGCCATTTTCATCTTTTATCCCAACTCTTTTTCATTCTACGCTATTTTCATTGAATCACTTCTCAAATTATATTCTTGAAAGCAAGAGAGATTCTTCCTCTGGTATTATTTTCTGAAGTTCATTGTTCTTGGGAGGTGGAAGATTCAGAATGCTATAAAGGAAAATATCACACCACAAGCTGTAGATAGGGATAATAAACTTGATTTTTTTTTTTTCTTTTAATGATTTTAGCTAGAGATACTGGGACCTGGAGCAAAAAGATTCTTATTTTTCATCATCAGTGACTTTTGAGTAACTTTGAACACATGTGTATGTTCTTGTTATCTGTTAAGACTGTTTTGTGATATGAATTATTTTTGACTGGAGTTTTGAATTTTAACAAGTCATTTGAGGTGAGAAACCCAGATGCCAAGGGTGATGAAGAATTCTGTTCTAATAAATAATAAAGAATTTTTTGTGGCTTGTTTATGGGGTAGTAGATGCTCATTCACTCTGGACTTTGTATCTCAAACTGCGGATCAAGATCACCACAAGAATTCAAAGGCATTGGGAAGTGTTAGCTGCAGTCAAGAGCAATTCATTTCCTCTTGTGTCAGCGGTGGTTTAATTCCTCTAAGGAAGAGAGAGAAAAAACACTGGATATGTTTACTATTTTTAATTGCTCTCTGCAGCTGAATTTCTTCTAGATGGAAAACTAAGAGTAAATACTAGTTGACTGACTTAGAGACATGTTTTGTTGCCTAGCACTGGAGGAATTGGTTTCACATAAAGACAGATGAACCAAAATGGGCAGTGCTGCTAAAAAGAAATGCTGGATACACAAGCTGTTTTTAACAGGATTTATCACTGGTCCATGATTTGGGACACTTTCTGAACACACATCAGTATTATACTATCATAGCTTTACTACCATTAGCTACTTCACTCTTCTTTTTCTGTGTGGGAGATTGATACACTATGGCTTTGAATCTGTCCCTGATGTTCTCTGCCAGTCCACTTCCGGAATTGCCACATGCTGTGAGCGCCTTGAGTCATGGCACCCTTGTGAACATGTGCGGACTATCTCAGGGTACCAGTGTGCGCCATCTTAGATGAAGCCACATGACTCTTAGGGTGACCAGGCCTGGAACAGTCTGGCCTTACTTTTTTCTGCCTTTAAGCTGTGTGTTCACCTTTTCTGTATAGTGACAATCTAATGACTGGGTGTGGAGAGAATTTAGGGTGTGGGTATAACCAAAAAATTACTGGATTACTGGGGAGGGAGGCTCGGTGACGGGTGAGGATGAACTAGATCACTGTCTGTAAAAGCACAGTACTAGCCCAAGGGAAGGACACAATAAATCAGGGCAGGGTTGTCTGGTGGAATCCTCACTTAAATTGACCAAAACCACTGTGCAATCTCATGCTCAGCATGTCAGTCCTCATATGCATCAGCTCAATTTTTCCTTGGAGACTCAAGGGTAATGCAAGGACAGAACTGAGGCTTGCCCCTTAAGGAGATGAATATCATTTCACACTATACAATGTTTAATTGCCACCTACAGAATAACATTTTTCAGTAAAGAACACAGAAATGAACTCCTGCAATCCCAATCCTGTACATAGTCACTGCATTGCTTAAAGATGCAAAGCTGTAACAGACAGAGAACATGAATCCCCTGAGAAAATGAATATTGAGCTAAACTGGAAGCCACAAGAATAAACCAGCAAAGCTGATTTGGATAAATGTTATAAATAAATAAATAAATCTTCATTTCTAATTTGCATGAGAGATTAATAAAAAAAAAAAACAACAAACAACTTCAAAAAGATGAGGCATAGATGCAATTTTATATCTTGGGATTATAAAATAGAACACACAATGGAAATTCATCTAAAATTTTGCTTACATAAGGTGATTGAGTACTATGTAATCCTTTCCAACCCACAAAATTGTAACTTTGGAAATATAATACTCACAAGGCTAAGATATCTAAGTTAGTATTCAGAGCTCTCATGTATGTTACAGTAATGAATTTCATTGAGAATACAGTTGAGTCCTTTTTTTTTTTTTTAAACAAAGCAAGAAAACAGTCCTTGCAGGACTCTTGGGATGTGTGCTACGAATTAAAAGTGGAGATTTAAATGGACCTACACTGAAACAGATATACTGTTATTTTCAAGTCTGTTCAGACTGATCTTTGAAGGACAATGTGAAAAATCTTATTTTAAAATTTTTTTTTCATCCTAAATTAACTTCTTTTTCTATAACTCATCTTGACTATTGAATGAACCCAAGGGTAAAATGCAGATTCTGTTTTAATGTTATTTTGCATAATACATTTACACATTATGAGTAATGGTACCCAGAAGTAAAGAAGTAGTGTTTGATTATATAATTCTACAATTCTTTCTGCTACCTTTCATATTTTGATTCTATTCATTTATAACATTTTAACAACAAAGCCATGTTTTGGAATGCGTTTGGGCTAAAAGACACTTTTACCTTTCAAGAATACTAGTGTTAAGTGTTTGTAGTCTTTCAAAAATGCTACACAGATCTTTTTTTTATTTTCGTTGCAGCCAAACAACATGAATGACTACAAATATATATGTGTATATCTTAAACAAGCATATGCATGCATACACATATTTCTTATGCATCAAGTTTCTGTGGCAGGTAAGATTTCTTGATACAGTTAGAGTAGAGAGTTCTTTCGATCACTTAATCAGATTTTGAACAAGCACAAGAAAGTGTGAAGCTGTATAAATGCTTCTCTTTAAAACTTTCTATGTTTCAGAGTAGCCAGTGCTGGTTATGTGCTTTTGCTGGACTATTTGATTGCATGAGGTGCAGAATGTTGTCTCAGACTGTGCTGGAAGCTGAGGATGCCTGGCACCTCACACACTCATTCTTTGGTAGTGTAAATGCAAAGACTGATGTGATACTAGACTGTTGAGGCCAGTGAGACTTCAGTACAATATACACTGCATCTTAAAAAGCTGACTCAGTAAAAAGGTAAGAATGTGCTTAGTATGATTACACTTATTCATGCATGTATGCACCTGAATTTAAATGTGTCATTTAAAAGCACTGAGACCGAAAATATCTAAATTTTATTCTGTTTCTTTGTGACTTTGGTGAGTGCTCTATAGGTGAGTTAAGGTTACATATAATTTTGAACAATTTTAACTAATGCAAGCTCCATAACAGTTTGCTGAATGGAAGCCATTATGTCTAGGGTTCTCACACAAACACGTGTGCATGTGTATAAAATTTTTTTTAAAAAAAGTTATATAGCATAGTATGCCATATTTCAATTTAGGAAGGATCTAAAGAGTTACTGTAGTCTGATTTATTGTAGAAGCTCTGAAAAGCAAGGTTTATATTGTTTTGAGCTATTTCAGTGGTGTTGCTGGCATGACACTATAATCCAAAGGACACAATATCAATAAAGCTAGGATGTACAGGAATGTAAACAAGCTTTAGAAAAAACATCCAACAGTTTGTTAAATAGACCACAACAAAACAAGTCCATTATCATTGCAAAAATAGCTCTGAACTTAGTATGTCTAATTATCTGAATAGCTTGGAAAAACATAATTAATTCATCAGCAATATTCTGATACTGGATGGTGAGTTTTATGTTTATTCATATCTCTGTCAATATATTGGCATCTCCTAAAGGTGCATAAACATAAGATTTTTTTTTTTTTCCCCTCTCCTTGTATGATTCTTAATCTGGCTGAGTTTGGGAATGTAGTCCAAATCCCAATATATATATATATTTTAATACAGAACGTTCTTTTTATTTAATGTTGAAGAAGAAGATTTTTGTGTTAATCTCTAAAATTGTTACCATTTCAGGACACCTTCTCAGCAAATGTTTTGCTGCCTCTCCAAAAATGGTAACTTACCTTTGTTTGTTGGACATTTCAAAGTAATATATTTTATTTAAATTTCAAACATGCTAGTGTAATGCGAGCCCATAGATGCCTGAGTCACTTGTACAGGGCTACACAGCACGCTTGATTTCTGTGAAATTGGGATTGCATCATAAGTAGTTGATTCAGCAAGTGGCCGAGAACAGGGCTCGCATAATCAGGAGTGCTCCTTTTCAAAATCAGGTATGAATGTAAACAGCATTGAAACTCAAGCTGATTAATTTGATTACAAGTTCCCTGCATATACGCAGGGAGAGTAGGTGTTTGAGTGAAGTTCTTGAGTTACTGTGGTATCTGCAGCAGGAACCACTGGGGATCAGGTATTATTTATTTTATTATCAGTTGTATTCCAGGTGGTACATTTTTTACTATTTGCTCTTTCTGTTTACTATCTTTCCATACTGATAGTATTGAAATACACTGATCTCTTAAAATGCAAACAAATGTCTTTGGAGTTTGTGAATCAAATAATATTTGAGAAGAAATCAATATTTATGTTTCTCCAAGTTACAAAAAATGCCAATCAAACCAATGCTCCTCAGACATGTTGAAAAGTAGTTTTGGGTGCTTTCTTCTATTTTCATTTTATGCTATACCCCTTACTTTGCCTCTACCATACATGTATTATTGAATCTTATTGTTCTAATGACAGTAAATAAGTACAAGCGACAGTATTACAGAAGTTTATTGTGTCAATATATTATCATTCATTTCACATTGGGTATTGATTACTTCAGTTTGGCTTATCACCTATGTATACTTCCATCTTCTGTTTTCTGTTCTGTTTTCCCTGAAGTGTGCAAATTTTATAGCCCTCAGCACTGTATGGCATATAAGGGAGTAGCAGCTCAACAAGATTCAGCCTCTCCAAAATCAGCCAGCCATGGAGCCGTGTGTGGTGATAACACTTCATCTTAGCAAACCATTTTCCTAGTGGTTTACAACACGCATTATCTGTAGGAGCCTTATCTAATTGCTGTGCACAGAATATCTGTGTGTGTATCTATTTCTTTCACCCTAAATATCTTTGTTAATGGGTAGTCACATTGTTTCTCAGTAGTAGAGGCAACTGCATTCTTTTGCCCTTTGCTGCTTGTATGATGATTTGTTTTCCTGTGAGATTTCTGGTTGTTCCATGTATGATATCTTTAAATCACAAATCTCTGAGAGGACTGTGAATTTGTTGAGGGCATCCAACATTAAAATAAGCTTTTGTGATTTTATGATACCAGGGTCTCTCCTGCTCCTTTCCCTTTTTTTCCTTTCCCTTTTTTTTCCTCTCCAATTTTTTCCTTTCCCTTTTTTCCTTTCCCTTTTTTCATTTCCCTTTTTTCATTTCCCTTTTTTTCCTTTCCCTTTTTTCCTTTCCCTTTTTTTCCTTTCCCTTTTTTTCCTTCCTCTTTTTTTCCTTTCCCTTTTTTTCCTTCCTCTTTTTTTCCTTTCCCTTTTTTCTTTCCCTATTTTTCTGTCCTTGTTTTTTTTTTTTTCTTTTTCCTTTTCTTTTTCTGTTGTTGCCATTCCAGAAACCATATCTTTCTTTGAATTTCTGCCACATGTGTCCTTTTTTGGCATTGTCAATATGACAAGCATGATCATAGAACAGGACTCTATACCATGAACTGATCGGAAAAAAATGTACAACCTTCTTTATAATGAAGAGAACCTTCTTTAACCTACAGTACTCTGTTAAGAACTGACTTGAAGTTAGCCTGAATTTTGGAATAGAAGGCCATGTATTTCACTGATTGTATTCCTGAGGGGTTTGAGTCTGTTCACCACTGCTGATATTCTCCATGCATTATCTGACTCTTATTTCAACCTGTGGGTGACATCCTGGCCCCAAAGCAATTAATTCAGGCACACAGTATTTTGACTGCTGCTTTGCAAAATGCATGTTTTTTGTTCATAACCAGCTCTATCAAACTCCTTCCAAATGCTAAAATCTGTATTTCATCCTGTGTGTATATCTCAATAACAAGTAAGATCTCTCTTGCTGCATTTCTAGTATAGGTTTCTTGTAAGCCTAAGGAACTTACCAAGGGTTTGGATGTTACTTTTTAGACTTTGGATTTGCTAGCTGTAGCTGCATGGTTTTGAAAGTGCATAGTGAGGGTTGGTTTATTTTTCATTTCTTATTTAGCTCTTGTTGAGACAGTGACATCCTATCTAAAAAGTACCGTAAGTACAAACTGCATGTGATGACAAACAGAGGATTTGTATGGTAGAAATCACATAGCTCCATGACTTCTTTAATGGTAGAGTGTTTTTTTACTCCTGTCTTAAATACAAGACAACTTTGAGTCAGCTAAGTATGCTTGTAACTTTTTAGTTTGTAAACACAGTTATATGTCAGCTGCCCTGCTTTGCCAACACCTTTATTCACAGTCTGCCTCTTGTCCACAGAAATAACATCTGTAGTATGCACCGCTCCCCACCTATTCATGATAATAAATTTTGAATAGCTTAGCTATAAAAGTCTTTTTATGATCCTTACATTTCTGTTACAAGTTGGAACAGTATCTCATTAATTTTGCTGTTGATCATCTCTTCAGCCTTTGATTTAATTTTGTGGAATTGCCTCTCTCCTCTCAAGAAGCACCTCTGCAGAGTCAGTGTTGTGGTTTAACC
>VZTL01016197.1:514-12125 GCA_013400535.1 Scopus umbretta
TTTGTTAATGCTATTAATCACCATAGGCACATGTCGGGAGCCTTATGCATATTTAAACTGGGCCAGGAGCCAGTGATTTCTCGTATGTAATTTCCTAATGTTAATAATGTTTCCATTAGCCATATTCAGGAAATCTGCCATTTTTTGTCCCCTTCTGGCCCACACTTTTTACTTTTAATTATGACCCAGTGTCAGCTATTGAATAGGTTGACGCATTTGAAGCGTCTGCAGAGATTTCTTTTTAATAATGCAATTTCTTGGATGTAATAGCCCTATAACTTGAGTAATTAATGAAACACGCAGGCAGTGTGCTCTCAGATGCTGCCCATTCATTCGCAGCAAAACTTGCTGGTGGAGAAGATGCTCCAAACCAGGAGAGAGCCAGGGAAAATCCAACAGGGACTGTTGCTACCCTCTTCCTTGGAAGAGCAGAGCTGGGTGCCACTATAGCACCCTTGCAGATGATGCTCAAGCTCTGCAGAGCATCCCCCAGCACGGGGGGGGCACGAGCCCCTGCAGGACAGCAGTCCTGGGTGTTTCGTGGCCACAGAGGGGAAGCTTTGAGCCGTCCTCATATGTCAATGGGACACTGCCAGCACATGTCCCCTCCCTGGCAGCCACGGCGGGGTGGTGACAGCCGTGCCACGGGAGCCAGCCCGCCCAGCGATGGTTCACCAGCCCCTGGCATGCAGCGTCCTTTCCTCCACAGAGCTGCTTAGAAAAATTAACTTTGGTACATGAGGAGGCTCTGAAAGAGGGACTCATCCTGCCTGCCTCATGCACGGCCCGGCCGAGCGATGCTCCCAGCACAGCAGGAGCGGGGGGGGGCTCGTCTGGGGCTGCTGCCCCCCGGCTCAGGCTCCCCCCATCAGCCCCTCGCCCCTTCTGTCCCCTGGGCTTTCCCCTCGCCTCATGCTAGAGGCATCCCTGGCTGTCACCAGCCCCGCAGGAGTGACTGAGGCAGGATTAAATGATGACAACAGTCCCTCCTGGTTTTAAAACCCATGGATCTAGGCTTCAGGGAATTATTCCCCAGGAGCTACGGGGGAATGTTTAATTCACGCCTGTGTCCCAGCTGTCTGATTGCATTGCTTTGCATCATGGACAGTGATACATGCTGAGATTTGGGGGAGAATTGGTTTGGGTTTTTTTTTTCTGTTCTGTGCTCTCCTCCTCTTGCCTCGGTCCCTTCGAGTGCTGCTTTGCTGCTCTCAGCGCTGCCTGTTTTGGGGCTGGTTTACACTGCCCCAGCAGAAGCTCTCACCGAGGAAGTCGTGTAAGGAACAGAGTGAAGGAAAATCTATTGCTGAACGTATTGGTCTGTACGTTTTTCCGAGGCGAAGCAGGCTGAGGGGGTGGCAGCGCCACGGGGGGCTGCCGGGGAGGAGGCGGGAGGGAGAGATGCTCCGGCAGAAATAGCAGCCTGCGAGCAGGGGCCAGGGTACCAAAACACAGCGCCAGGAGCCCCGTCTGCCAAAATCCTGCTCAGGGCTAAGGGGCAGCGATCCCCGGAGCAGCGGGCCTCTGTGTCCCCGTCCCCATCCCTCTCCGTGTCCCCATCTTTTATGTACAAAGCATCACAGGGGATCTGATGGGGTACCTGGCATCCTCGGCCGTCCCCAGCCCAGCAGCTTCAATGATAACCTGAGGCCACCTTCACAGCCTCCCAACATTCCAAAAAATTAAGGGCCAAGAAAATACAGCAGCAGAAAAAGTGGATATTTCATTAGAAACCGACTCCCTCATAGCAGGATTTATCAGGTATTTTGTGCTGATATGGCAGCGCATTGCGCTGTTGGGATACAAGGAATTTCACCTATCGCTTTGCCACTTGGGAAAATATCTGTGAAAGCAAGAAAGGCCCAAACGGGAAAGGTCTGGGGGCTCGGAGAGGCTCCCGCTGTGCCGCGCCGGGCGGTTTGGGTTACGGGGTTGGGAGCTGCCCGCGCCGATGCTCTCTGCAGTATTGCACACCAGTTTTCTGCTTCCCCCATTTTTCTCCCGACTGCTCAGCCGTGTGAGACAGCTCATTAGAGCGGCCGCAGATTTGAGCAGAAGAGATGATCAAGTTGTAGCAGAAAAAAATAAAGCATTTTAAAAGTGGCTGGTTTTCGGTTCACAGCTGTCTGTGGCGTTAATAACATAATCGCAGCCCGTCTCTCCGCTGCCCGGGTAGGCTGGCTGGGTAGGAAAAGTTCGCTTTGCCCAACGCGGCGCGGCCGCATCTGGGGCAGGAGCTGCAGGAGCAGCTTTGGAGAACAATATTGAGTTGTGAGTGGTGGAGAGGAAGATCTGGGCCAGGGCTCAGGATATAAAAAGCTTTATTCCTCTTCAGGGCACCTCCAAGTCTGTGCAGGGGCTCGGGAAGCAGAGCCTCAGCTGTGCGGTTCAGACGAAGCTCCCAGCAGCAGGTATCAGCCGGCACGCTCGGCCCCCGGCTCCCGGCTGCCGGGCACGGCTCGGTGCGGAGCCGGGCTCTGCCTTGGCAGGCAGCAATGCGGCATGTTTCTCGGCTGGCTGCCTGGGAAGCGCCGGGGAGCCGGGCTGGTGACACCTCTTGGCTGTCACAAGAGGCTGGGATGTCCTGGATGAATTTTTAAAATGTGGGGGAGGAAATCAAACAGCTACTGTTGGCTCAGGTCTTCTTCAACGCCACCGAAGCCCTGGAGACACGCAGCCAAGGCTTGCACTGTCATTGTCACTGAAACCACCGACCGGGGGGACACACAGCTACTGGTACCTGGTGCCACGGACGCCAACGCGCGTGGGCTGATGCCTTCCCCGGCACTGCACCCACACCGGTGCCTGGAAAGGCTGTCTTTTCCCAGACTGTCCCTCCTGCCAGCCCTGCTCCCAGCAGAGGGGTAGAAAATCTCTGATAAAACACATCAGCTGTCAGGAGAGGCCAGGAGAGATGCTGCTCCTGTGCAGGGCTTGTGCAGCGCTGCACCGTGGCCGGGCATCCCGCTGGACCCCCCACATCCCGCTGGCCCCTGCATGGCACCAGGCCCCCGCATTCCGTTGTCCCCAGCACCCAACCTGCATCCACGGGTCTGATGAAACATGGGAGCAAACGTAAAATTGATCTTTGAGGAACCCAATGGGGGTTTTGCAGCAAAGAGCCATGAATCAGCCTCCTCGTTCGGAGCTGTTTGCGTCTAACTTGCCCTACCTTCTGATACTCCACGCTGAATTTCACGGCAGGAAACATGTCGTCTGGTGTGTTACTAAACCAAAGGGGCCAAAAAACGTGTTAATAAATAAGCAACTACCCAGTCCCACCCCCCCGCCTGGCTTACGTCTTAAAAAGGACTTGGGTTTGCAGGCCTGGGGTGTGTAAAAGAAATCAATTCACCGTGTCCTTCGCCCCGGCGGAGGGGACAGACGCGGATGGCTGCGACAGGGAGAGAGGCGGCAGCTTCCCGGTCCCCGCAGCCGGGGTGGGGGTCCTGCAGCAACCCCCCCCGGCCATCCCACCCCGCCACACGCTGCCAGCGCCGCCGGTGGCACTTAAATTCCTGCAAACGCACCGCCAGTTATTAGATAAGTGCATTGGGGCAGCAGCAAAGCAATGGCGTAGCTGAGGCACTGCTGAAGCTAATCGCCCGATTCATTTGGATTTCTACAAGAGGAGTCCTGGCCCCGCTGGGGACAGTGCTCTGGCTCTGTCCTCCTGGCTGCACAGCCCCGGGGCGGCCACTGAGGCCACGGTGATGGGCGCAAGGGCTGCGGGGAACGGTCTCCTGTGCCGGGGAGGATGGAGGGGCTGTTTCTGGGTAGCGTGGGTCAGGGCGTACCCATGCTCCACATTTGATAAGAGGTGAATTTATCTGAAATGCAGGAAAACTGTAAGGCGCGCTCTTCTTTTTAGCAGCCACATTTCAAAGGGGAAATGTTTTACCGTTAGATAAAAAAATACCCCCATCGCCTTGCCAGCACGGTGCCCGGGGAGTGCCGGCTGCCCAGACCTCCAAGGACCGTCCTTCGCCGCGGCAGCTTCTGATGTGCAGGGTGGAGAGGAGGGGGATAAATCCCAGCTTCGCCAAGCAGCTGGCTTTGCTCAGTGCTGATATTAAAAAGAGAGTGAGAAGGGAAATGAAGAGAGCCCTGAGAGGCCCGAAAGGTAATTAAGGTAAAATTCGTTAATATTTCAAGCCAGTGCTGTGCCTTTTACAGCAAAAGTCCTGGCTGAAGCTGGGGAAGTGACGGGAAAGAGCTTGTCTCGTTGCATAACAGCACATTATGGGATCAAAGCAATAAAACTTAAGAAACCTGCTGAAAGCCCTTGCAGGGCGAGGGGGGACAGCGCCTCTGGAAAAGCCTGGGAGAGCAGAAAATAAAAAAGCTGCCAGTTCTTGTTAGACATGAATAATCACAGAGGAAAATTCCCCGTGATCCTCCCAGCGCTTTGCTAAGTCTCCTCCGGCCGAGAGGAGTCGGCGTGGGGAAGGCGGCTGCTGCTCCTGGGCTGCCAAGGTTTTGGGGGCTGTCGGGAAGGAGCTCAGCCCCGGCTGGTGCAGGGGGAGCCCCGGGGGTGGGCCGAGCCGGGGGGACCGGCCAGCGGCTCCCTGGGACCCCCTGTGCCCCCCAGCATCTTCCCCAAATGAGGATCTGCTGGGGCAGCCCAGCCCTGAGCAGGGTTGGAGGGACTCAGCTAAATACCAAGGTTGGAGGGGCTCGACAGATTATTGGGGTTGGAGGGGCCCAGTTAATTACGGGGGTTGGAGGGGCTCCGTTAATTATTGGGGTTGGAGGGGTTCAATTCATTATCAGGGTTGGAGGAGCTCAACTAATTATCTCCCGCAGTCATTGCTATTCCAGCAGCGATGACGAGGGCGGCTCAGCTCTCCGGAGCGGCTCAATCTCCGGTTTAATCTCCACAAGGAAGGGAGGGGAAACGTGACTTTTCCTCTGCTTTATAATTTTCCAGCAATCTCCCAGTCACTGCTGTCAGCGCAGGCTGCTCGGCTCCTCCGCCACCCCCAGGAGGGGAGATGGCAGCAGGTCCTGGGGGTCCCCAGCCCCCGGTCAGTGCCTGTTCCCAGGACTGAGCTCGCCCCTGTCCCTCCCCAGGAAAAGTGGCCCCCCCTTTGCAGAGGAGCAGAAAAGCCCACGAAAGCCCAGTGCCCTGGGCTTCCCGGGGCCACCACAGGGCCCTATGGCAGCAGAAGGTCCCGTTGAAAGGTTGGGGCTGGCAGCGGAGCCCGGCATCTCCTGGGACAGGGCTTCCCCGCAGGCTGTCCCGAAACTCCGTCTCAGCCTCCTCTGCGATGCTCTCGACGTGGGATGTCTTCCAAATATTGGATTAGCAGATATGAGAGCAGAGACTTGCTGAGGTGTGGAGTGGATTACAGGCACTCCAGTGCTCTGGTACCCAGTAATTAATGTCCTAGATTTGCCAAGAATACATCAGCAAATGTTTGCCTCTTGAGTAAACAAACTAAATAAATATTAATTCCCCATTTCACGCGTCTCTGTGCAAGGGTCCTGACGCGGATGGGCCGGGGGTGAGGGATGCCCGCATCCATCCCGTGCTGCCACCCATCATCGTGCTGCGCAGAGCTGTGAAATCCCCAACTTGCCATGATTTATTGATGCCAGAGATCTCCACTCTCCTCCTCTGCAGTTTCCCTGAGCAGAACGATTCCCAAATCAAATTGCAGCATTTTCTATAGCACCCGCTCCTCGGAATACACAAGGCACGCGGGTTAGGCGAGGAAAATAACACAGTCGCAGCAGAGAAATTACAGGATGGTTTCTTTATTTGTGCTTCAAAACAAGGGGCCGGTCTCTCCCAGCTTGTGAAAGCAGCACGGTGCTACGCAGATCAGCCACGGGGAAAGAAATTTGGGAGGAAACCCGGGCAGGCTTGGGAGGGGCTGCGGATGGGGGATTTTCTGGGGAAGTCTTTAGGAATGGCAAGCAATTTAAACATATAAAACATATACTATGAGCTTTAAGGGCTGGCAAAACAGCATGAAGGAATTAAGCAGTGGCTGGGAGCCAGCAGCTGGCCAGAAGGGGAAGCCCCCGTATTCGGGGTCTCCTCCCAATCCCAGCCCCAGCTGGGCAAAACGGGGTGAAGGATCCGGCCTCGCTGGCCCTCCCCACATTAGGCAGGGAAAGCAGGGAGCTCATTTTCCTGCTGCGCTGGAGATGATACCCAGAATATTCTACTTGGATCACTCCAGCCTCCGTGAAAACCAATTTCCCTTGCACCAGCAAAAGCGGGTTTTATTAACAGCAATTTGAGCTCTCCGATAAATCTCGGCAAGGCATAATTTCTCCGCAAATGGCACGTCCACATCGTTACTACCTCCGCCGCTCCTCGCTCTGAACCATTTAGGACAATAAACTCTGAACTCCACTTTGGGTGGAGTTTATTAAGTGGGATTATTTTGGGATGTGCACCAATTGCTGTCATTAAGCCTTCTCAGGGCTGTTCATTTACCCGGCAATGGCCCTGCCTTCCGGGAGCTGGCGGGAGAGGGTGCTCACCCATCCATCTCTGGTGAAACCGCCTCGTTTGTGGGCCAGATGCTGCTACCGCTGTGTCTTCGTGTCCTGATCTCAGGAAAATATAGTAAAATGGGAGCTGAGTTTAGTGGTGAGCGGCTGGAGTGGAAGCCGGCGAGACAAGAGATGCGGTGAGCGTTGCCGGGACCTTGCGGCACCACCAGCATCGGGCAGGCAGGGGGATGTGGAAAAACTTCCTGGGCCACCTGGGACCCACCACCAAAGGGTGCTTCAAGCAGAGGAGAACCTAGGCTGCTGCAAAAGTGGAGCTTTCCACCCATTTATTTGCAAGCCAGAGGTTTAGGGCAGGGGTTGACTGCACCGACAGCACAGCAGGAGAGCCGCTGCCTTGTGAAAGCGGGGAACATGACCAGGGCAGGATCCTGCAAAGCTCTGCTCTGCAGCTGGACGGATCCCCCTTTCCCTTCCCCAGGCGAGTGTGCGGCCCCCCCGGCCCAGCCCAACCTGATGGGAGGCGACTGCTGCTGCTCAGCCCTTCCCCAGCAAACCCAGGACTTTCAGAGCACGCGGGCCGCTCCAGCAGTGCCCATATATCTTTTTTTAATTTGAAGAACGAACAGTTTCCAGGAACTGCTCCGAAGTTAGAAACAATATGATGCTGCTGGTGAATAAGTCATGAGGGCTGGAGCCTGAATCTACATATTTATGTGCACACTCCCTCATCTAGGGGGATGATTTATATAATTTATACAAGTGAGAATACTCTGACGCCAAACCGCAGCCACCACAGCTGCTCTGCCGAGGGTCCCGCTCGCCCCCAGGCTGGGCTGTAACCCACAAAAGCCAAGCTGCACCCCCGCTGCAAGGCTGGCACCCACCCCTGGCTTTGACTTGCCGCCCGGGTGGCTCCGGGGACGCGCCGGTCCCCAGTGTGAGCCCTGCTCTCCGGTCGGCGGTTTTCACCTCCCGGTGCTGCCAAAGCCACCAGCTGGAGCTCTCATATTAGAGAAATTTAAAATATTGCCAGCCGACGATATCCCAGAGCGGGGAAGTCAGCAGACGTCTATTTTCATATACTTTCCATACCAACAGTTATTATTTTTCCTTTTTCCCTTTTTTAATTATTGAACGTTTCTGCTTCAAGAAGCTCTCCCATTCTCAAGAGGAAAAAAAAAAAATTAAAAGGCCCTTTTGCTAATCTCTGCCTTTTAATGTGTGGCGGAGCTGTGCAGTTATCCTTGGGAAAGCTGACTGCAGAGCACTCTGCCACCTCCCCTCTGTTTTCAGCAGCATCAGAAAGTCCCGTGCCTTCGGGGTTTGCCTGCCACGCTCCCCGCTACGAGAGAAAGCGAACCTAATTAAATCGCAAGATTGCAACTGGCACTTTTCCTTTATTTTTCCTTTTTTTTACTCCACGCTCGGTTGTGCCTTTAATTACCACCTTCAATTATTTGTCACTTCAAGGCCCAAGTCCCACTTTTGAAAACCCTTTTGCTTCAGTCAAGGGAAAAAAAAAAAACCCGTGGAAAGCATCAGAGGGCAGGGGGAGGCCAGCGTGGGCGCGGACCCCCCGGGCACCAGCTTAACTTACGCGTGTGCATGACGGCTGCGCAGCATGGGGATGTGGTGGCTCATCCCGGCGGGCTTTGTGAGGCTCGGAGCATCTCCGTGCCTCAGTTTCCCCCGACCATCTGGAGCAGGCTCTGGCCTTTTCTCTAGGACCGGAGCCACCAGCGTCGTCACCGCCCTGCGAGGACACGGGCAGCCTCTCTCACCGCCCTGCGGGGACCAGCGCAAGCACCTGGGGCCCCAGCTTGTGGGGCACGCAGAGCCCCCCAGCCCCTCCTGCCCTCCCGGCAGAGCTGGAGCCGGTGGCTCTCTCCTGCCCTCCCACCCGGGTGCCAGCAGCAGAAATGCCCCCAGGGACTTTTTTTTCCCCCAGGACCCCAACGCGAAGGGCAGCCTGCAAGAGAGGAGTTTAAAGCCAGCAGTGAAGGGTTTCTCCTGGGGACGGGTTTCCCCGAGTGGGCGGCTTCACAAGTGCCCCAGGCAGGAGAGGTCTCACCACGATCACAAAAACATCGAGGACTTGGTTGGAGATCAAACGCCTTCCCAGTATACTTTCAAAGACCGCTGGGGCAGCGCTAAGAGCTCGGGCTTTCTCTCCCAGCAAGCGTCCTCCTCTCCTCCGTCCTTCTGAAGAGCCTCCGCGCTTTCATGTGCCCGTCAGTGCCCCAGCCCTGCGCGAGTGGGACTGGCCAGAAAAATCCAAAAACGGAACTAAAACCTCTCTGAGACACTTGTGCGCACTTGAGCCAAGTCCTGGCAGCTGCCAGACCTGCCTGCAGGCTGCCTGTCCCTGCACCGCAGAGGGAGGGATGGGGAAAAGCAGCCCGGTGGCACGTTTTGGGGTAGCCCTTGCTGCTCCCCAGGGATGGGCACCCAGATGCTCGGGCATCACGGGATGCCGAACAGCAAAGCCAGTGCTTGGGGACCACCGGGATCCCAAACCGCTGGGGTTCCCGGCTTGAAGCGACGCAGGGAGCTCCTGGACGAGGTGTGCTTGTGGACGAGGAGCAGCCGGTGCCCGACCACTCGCTGGCCTGTGCTGGGGAGTGGGGCTGAGCCCAGCCGGTGCCCGCGGGGAAGCGGCTGCCCCTGATGCCCCTGCTGCAGGTGCTTGGTGTGCCGAGCCCCAGGGGGTGCAAGCACAGCCCACCCGCTCAGCGGCGAGCGGTGCCTCCGGGCTCCGCTCCCTCTCGACTCCAGCCTCTGCAGCAGCGGGAGACGGGCTCTCCATACCAACCACGTTCCTGTGCTTCCTCCGGAAAGCTAAAGCCCCCAGACCTAACTCCCTGCCTTTGAGCCCTGCGGGTGGGCAGCTTCTGCCTGCTCTGTCTCTTTCTGTAAGGTCTGGGGGGAAAAAAGAAGGAAAAAAGAGCTTGTGCAAAGTGCAGAGAGGAGGAGGATGCATTTCCCGGTAATGAGTCCTTCGCATCAAGTGAGGAAGGGGAACTATGAAGGATTAGCACAGACATGAAAATTAAGAGTCAGAAGTAATTAGAAGAGCCTGGATCACTGCTTAGCCCCAGAGGAACCCCTGATAACAGTGTGGGTCCTCATTAAAGAGATATAATTGGGAATCTGAAGCCACTGATTAGCCACTCTGCATCCCCAGCACTGCAGTCTCCGCGCAGGCAGCTCCCGCTCCCTCCTCTGCTCTCGCAGGACCCTTCGCTCCACGGAGCTGGGGCACACGGCAAATCCCTCCACAGCCCAAACCCTGCAAGAGCTTCATCAGAAGTGGTAGGAAACGAGGAGCAAACCTGAAGCGTCGGCATGGCGGGCCATCTCCCTGCCCGCTCTGCCCCACATGGCTGCAGGCAGCCAGCACGGAGGCGTCGCTGCCTCCATCTGCATTTTGCTTTTTGCAATGAGATGCCAACATCCACGCCAGCGTTTTTTTGCCTGGGATAGGCGCAGTGAGCGGGAGCAGGGGTTTGTGAGTTAATCCTTGGCGTATTTGCTGCCAAACTGCACGCAGCTGCAGCAGAGCAGGGCCCGGCTCATCTCCTCGGGCAGCATGCAACCCCAGCTTGCAGGGGGTAAGGGACCGCTGGAGCCAGCCTCGATGATGCTAACAGGGCACTGCGTGGGTCATGAATCCCCAAAAAGCTGAAATATGGAAACGTGGAGGTATTTTGGTGTTTGCCAAGAGGTTCGGGTGAGGCTGCGTGGCCTGGGGGAGCTGCTGTGCCACGGGTTCAGGCCTTGCAGCTTTGAGATGCTTTTTGATGAGGCTCTAAGGACAGAGCATTAACCCCGAGGGCAGCCCGAGCCCTGGCAGGAGCAGGCGACGCGTGGCAGAAATAATTGAATGGGCCCCACTCATGCCCCAGCTGGACGTGACCCTTGGGCTGCCGAAAACTGGCGACGCAAAGATGTGATGAATTGTTTGAACACATGATGAAAACCCTTGAGTGAGCTTGAACTCAACAGGGTGTTGTGAGGCTTAATTAATTTATGTCCAAAAGCACTTTGAGGGCGTCAGATGAAAGAGGTTATTACAGAGTGCAAAGAGATCCTTTATCCTGCAAGATGGAAGCACGAACAGCCCCAGCCACGCTCCCTCTTTAAAGAGCACAGGCTATTAGCACAAAGGCCGGTGATGAATAGGAGCTATTTTACTTTTTTATCTTATGGAAATGATCCTACAGCTTCTCATGATGACACATCATCCTGGCACAAGAGGGCATGGAGAGGGAGAAGCTCCTGGTGAAAAACAGAGCGCTAATTATTTCTTCCTAACAGCCTGCAATGAGCAAATGTTAGAGTTTGGACCAAAATTCCCCTTCTCCACAATGCCCCCAGGAGTGCTTGCCTCTGCTCCGGCATCCCACCGAGCTGCGTCAGGACGTCCCGGGGGTCCCCCACTGTCGCCAGATCTTTGAAGGGGGAGAAAAGGATCCCTTGAAAGGCGATGGGGAGTTTGGTGGGGCTCTGCCTAGCCGCCACCAGGCAGCCCAAGGGGGCCAGGCTCACGTCTCGCCCCGCGGCGTCCCGGGGTCCCCAGAGCTCCTGCAGTCCCACGCTGCCACGTCCTCCACTGAGACCCCCCCCCCATCCCTGTCTCCTCCTCCGTGGTTTTGAGGCAGAGAGCCATTTTGGTTGCCCTGAGCTGGGGACAGTGGGTACCACCGCTCAGGAGGTGCCAGTAGGTGTTTGCCGGGAGACAGCGAACAGTCAGAAATTGGGGCTTTCCTGCTGGGATGGGCAAAATGAGTTAGAAATCAGCCCTGGTCCCACGTGCAGTGTTGGTTTTCCTCTGTCTCCTTCCTCAAGCTGGTGGCTCTCTGGCTGTCAGGGCAAGATCAGCCCCTTTTACATCTTAACTTTTCGTGGCTGTCAATCTAGGGAATTGCAACCTGCAGGACAGATTCCTTCCCAATCACCCCCAGAAACCCCCCTGGGGAATTAAAAGCGCCCCCACGCAGCAGCCCGAAGCATGCACAGCCCCCTGTGCAAGCCCTTGCACGGCTCAGAGGGGGCAGCAGCACCCATCCTGCCCCGGGCGAGGAGGACCGGGGAGCCCCGGGTACAGGGGAGCTGGCATGGGGACAAGGACAGGGACAGG
>VZTL01016216.1:0-42462 GCA_013400535.1 Scopus umbretta
GAGAAAAATACAAGGCTTTCTCAGCCTGGGGTTCAATCTAGTCCTATGGTATCGGTAGAAATCCTGTAGGTTGGGTCTTATAGCCCTTCTCTCTTCTGTCCCCAAAGCAGCAAATGCAATCCCTCTCTCTCAGTTCCTGTTTTGAAGGAGGGGATGGGGGGGATCAGAGTTGAGATTAAGTCTTTTCAGTATAGTAAATCCCCTGCTCCTTTCCTAAATTTGCCTTGGATCTTACCAAATGTCCTCAAAAATGTTGATAATACTATTTCTCAGAGTTGTACTTTTTTTTTTTTTTTTATTTTTAATTCCAGTGTAACATTGTCAGTGAGGTACTCCTCGACAGTTTGGTGACTCAGTATGATCTCACAATAAACAATTACACCCCACCATTGAGCTCTTGGCTGGATAAATACGAGTGCCCTCACTGACACCAGCAAATTCCAGTATTGCGCATATGTTACGCATCAGGAATTTTTCTTCCTGTTTCTCAAGGCATTACTGACTGATAACCTCCATACCATCTAAATACCTGCCAGCTCATAACAAATTAAGAGAAATGTGATTTTTGGTAGGCATCCCAAAATTTCCTAGGTTTTTAATGCAGAATTTAGTNTAATATTAATGAGGGTTTTCTGGATGCAGAAGTCTCCTATTTCTGCTGAGCTTTTGAATAGGTTCATCAGTGTTTTGAGAAGCCTGGGATGGTCTGATTATGGTGATTTGACTCAGGTTCCACAGTAAAATCTCAAGGGTAGCACAGGGAGCAGGGAGTTTTAACAGTATTCAGATAAAGTCAACACACTGCTCATCAGTATATTTATAGAAGATGGACAAAGAATTGCATGTTACATATTGCCTTACATGAGCAATAGACTTAAAATCATTGGCTGTCTGTCAAAGCAGTCTATTGTATTTCCTGTCAGCTTGTGAATGTCTTGTATGACCTCAATGACTAAAAATCAAAGCTAGTCCACTCAAATATCATTCAGTCATTGTATTGCATTGATTTCTTCTTTCCCCCTCAGACAAGCAAGAATGGGAAGGGAACATTTCTCAGCAGTTGTAGTTACTGGCAGAGTAGTATAACAATGTGCTAAAAATCTCTAAGAATACTGAGTCGATGGAGCCAGAGTATCAATAATGTGACTATCTGTGGCCTCTTTTGTTCCTAGTGCTCCCAGCATTGCTGGTACTCACTCCCACTCACTGAAGCAAATCCTGGCCTTTTCTAAGTCTTCATTGTTTGGCTGCGAGAAAATCAAATAGCAATTTTGATGGTTTTATTCTTTAAAGTGCAGTGTTGTGATGAACCTGCAGTTGCCATGAATGAAGGAATCGACACTGCCTTAACACCATTGTTTCAGTTCCCAGCTAGTATATGAGAATTCTTTCTTGGTTTTGGTTTGGTTTTTTTGTTTTGTTTTGTTTTTTTTTTTTCTTTTTTCTTCTTTATTCCTGATATTTCCTGGTAGACGAAACATAGCTATTCAATTATTGTTTAACCCAGCTCAAGGCAACACTGGGTAACAGAATAAGTCAAGTCTCCTTCTTTCCTGTTTATGTTCCAACCTTTGATGGAACTGCTTGCTGAATAATGCATAAAATCTTCCACCACACAATCAAGCCCCCATATACTGGCTGTCTTTGCAGTGATGCAAATATTCTACCTTTTATGTAATGCCTTTATTGACACCTTAAAGATGACGGTTGGTTGGTTGATTTGTTTCACATTAAAGCTGAGGATATGGCTTATTTCCCATATCCTTAAACTGCCAGTGCACTTTTATTGAATATCTTTTAATTTTCAAAAATGGGCTATACTTACTCTTGCGGAGAGTTTCCTAAGCCACTTGTACTGGAAACCACCACCCGCATTTGTGGAAGGCAGAATACAGGTGGCAGGAAAGATGCGGTCTTGATGTTGTAGTCTGTAGGAGGAGAGGCTGTGGACTCCCCATGCTTAGAGATATTAAAAAAACCAGACTCGACATGGTGCTGGGCAATGAGCTCTAGGTGACACTGCTTGAGCAGAGGGATTGGACCAGATGACCTCCAGAGCTGCCTTCCAACTTCAACTATTCTGTGAGTCTATGAAAGCATTATTTATTCAGATGTGTTGAGCAAGCGAGGCTGCAGATCCTTTAGAAAAACAGGGAAGGATGCACCAAAATGTGGAAGCTTCCTTCCCCCGACTCTGTGTTTTCCAGGGGAGAGTGGCTTCTACAAATGCAATAATATAGTGGCATATATACTGTATATTTCTGAACCGTCGTTCATTTAAAATCTGCTTGGTATTCATCAGCTTCACATTATTTAAAAGTATTGGGGGTTTTGTGACTTGTTAACTCTGCTGTATACTTTCAGAATAGTATCTAGATTATGCTAGCTATTTTTAAAGATTTTTTTTTTCTGCTGCCATTTTTTATTTAAAATGTTTGGTGGTATTTGGGGGGGTAGAAAAATAAATGTAGTTTACTAAGGCATGACAACATAATGCTGTCTTTTTTGTGGAACATAGAAGGGAATTTCACTTGAGTAGTAGGTTGCAAACATGAAATACTTCATTAAGTATCTAGGAAATTTGTCTGGTAACCACTTGCCATTAATAATAGCATTTTCATTCTGTTGAATCCTGATTGCATGTTCCTAAGCGTTCTTCAGTGTACCACTTGTCTCTATTAGCCTTGCCACCTGATTAAATCTTAGAACTGTCCTTTGTCAGATGATTAGCTCCATTAATACTGCACTTTCTTTCCTGGCTGTAATTTCCTATGAGCTCTAGCCTGGAATAATGCTTCTAAAGTCCTATGTGCAGTTAGCTAATTCAAGAGGTTTGCATTCACAGCTGTAAGCTGGATGTTCGTCCTACCAGAAATATATCAGAACTCTAAGATCCATTTGTGTACCTGTTCTAGTTAAAACAAGGTCTGTTCAGTGGTACTAGAGGCTCTACTGCATGAAAAACAGTTAAATCTCACAGGTCAGTATCTTTTTTTTCTGGAAGGCTTTCTGTAGACCTCAGTGTGTTCATTTTCTGAGTTGATAACCTACAGAAAGGAGGCTAAGCCTGTTCCACTCAATATCCAGCATTTTGAGAAAAGCATATTTTTGCTGTGGGAAATGATCACATTATTATTAAGGAATTATTATTATTATAAAGGAATTCAGGATCCGTGCAGTGTTTCATGTTTAGATTTAACCTGAAGAGAGACAATATGCTACTCTGCAAGTCTTCCAGCTTGAAAGAAAAGCAGTAAACATACTATATTACTCTTGAACAGCGAAAGGAATTACCTGCCTAGCCAGTTTGATTATTCCTATTGACTCACAGTAAAAACACCTGCAAGGGCATTCATCGGCTCACTGCTGAAGGATCTGTTATAAACACAGCGTTATGAAAGTGGCAGCTGAGTGTTCTTGGCACGTTTCTACAGCACCCAGACAAATGTCATTCAGCTTCCACATCTAGCATTCAGTCCTAAATCTGGGTTAGGAGAACATCTTTTTTGAAAAAATCGTGCTTACTGTGAGGAAATGTGCCTTGCATTACCAAAAGATTGGTCCTTTTTTTAGGCTAGGAGGCTGCCACTAACAAATTGCTGTGGTATAAACTTGGTAGCGCAAACGTCTAGAGATAAAAGTGCTTGAAATGATCTTTGTATAAAGATAACAGAGGTAGAATAGATTTGTGTTTGCAAAGGTAGCAGAGCATTGCCTGAACTTTGTTCAAATTGAGGGTTTAACTCTCATTTTCCTCAGGAGACCTTGTTTTTTATTAGCTCGATGGACAGGAATTAATTGGTAACTAGCTGCTAAATCTCTGGCATATATCTTTGGGGGGAGAGGGGCAGGAATCAAACCACATACTGTTACTGAATATTCTCTTACAGTAGCCTGGAGTGGAAAAGAGAAAGTTTGAACAGTTTGAAAGAGGTATTTTTGCCTTTCCTTTTCCCTGCTAAATCCCACATACTCTTCTTCTATCCCATTTTAAGGTTGTAAGTGGCACATTTATCAGAGATGATTAAACAGAAATAGCTATTTATATGTAGTATTTTCTATGTAGTTGCTGAAGAAGTGTGTTAATACAACATCAGATTGAATATACATCTTCCATCAACAAAATGCATCTTCCTTTTCCCATCTTCTGTGTATTGCAAATGGCTGGAATAAGTCAAAACTACATAATAAACAGCTTACTAACAGTCAACAAAGAGAGAAGTGATGCTTGTGGGGAAAAATAAAATTTTTAACAGCGTTAGCATCATTTATTACCAAAACCATGCATCTCCTTCACATGCTGTTGCTTTTTGATGAATCTCTAACTATTCAAATATCACTTTCAGCCAAGGGATGAAGCAAGCAGCGTTATTTGGGATAGACAGCAGTAGAACTCTAGAAACTTTATTGTAGCAAATACTCATATATCAGTGGCAGAATGTATATACTGCCTGACTTCTGTGGAGTGTTTCCAGTAGTACTATTGCATTGTAAATCTTTTAACTCGTGATTATCTGAAAGCAATTAGAATATGCTTCTTCCTGTATGCAGAAGCTTTTTTATTATGAAATAGTAGCTTTACAAACTCTAGTATTATTTTTTCATGCTTATATTGTATTGTTGAGAATGGAAAACATTCTTGTGAAAGGCACTTTTGAGATGAGGTGTTAAGATCAAAAGATATTTGTATCAAAAAGATTTGCCTTGCCTTGTCTCCTTGGAGGGGTGGAGGGAGAGAAAGAAAAGTACATTATTAATTCTGTGCACTTGTCACGTAACTCCTCCATACCTGCCTTTCAAATTCAGCTGAATCCATTAACATTATTAATTGCTGAACATTTCAGATGGGAATTTAATATCCCTTTTTATTTAAAAAGTGTAGAGTTTTACTGCAAACCAAAAGACAGCACCGAGTGAACTTATAGTAAAATAAAGCATTCTGCAGCCTTTTCCACATCTGCCCTTTAATTCTGTCCAAAACCATTGGATAACATGTTTTTTTATACTTAAACGAAATTAAAAATTTGAATAGGATATTTCAGATCCTACTGCAACATGTTCCCTTCCAGAAGAAAAGATACCGCAGAATGGGTGAGATGAGCTAAGGATATAGACCATGACTATGAAGGGAACCCGTAGGCTTTCAAAGACATAGTGATGTCATTGTCAAGCAATACGTCCAAATAGGTGCCCTGCATATGTTTGAATTATTAGTAGTAGCTATATTACAAATCAAGACCAAAGCTTCAACCAATAATATTGTACTATTTTGTTGGATAATTCTAATGAAGTGCTTTACTTTTCTCTTGCAGATGAACGGGAAGATGTTCAAAAGAAAACATTCACAAAATGGATAAATGCACAATTTGCTAAGGTAATTAAATATTTCATTTATTTAGAAACCAAAATACGTTTTGTATATTAAAAAAAAACAACACCCTAATATTCCTCCACTGAGGCTTAATTTTCAAGATAACAGTTACAAGTTTCAGGTATTGCTGAATGCAGTTGACTAATTTGTTAGAAGAGATTTCCAAGTTTTATTCCTTTGATTTCAGTAGGGGTTGAAATGTAAGAAGCCATCCTCTTCTCAGAATGTTCTCTGCCTTGATTTACTTTGCTGTTTCTCAAACTAGTGATGCAGATGTATTACTATTTATTGGTCTCCTTTCCTAATATACAGAGGAATTTCTTCTACTGGGCTTGTCTTTTCTTGTTTCTAATTACAATCATAAATTTAACAAAACCAAATGAATTGGAGAGCAAGGTCAAAGAAAAGAGCTGTGATCCAGTCGTCAAATTATGAAAGTCAATTATAATAGGTTTTGAAATAGTTATCTTTTTGAACTCTTGGAGAATGATCTCAAACGTACTGGAAAAAAGAGCAAATAACTAACGTATTCACGGGAGCCCCCCCCCGCCCCCAGCAGTACATAATAATTTATCTTTAATACGCAGGAAAAATTGAGCTCAAACTATTAATTTGATTAAACATTTTTTAAATTCTTGGAGGAAAATTAGTGAACTGTATTTGCCAGTAATAAACTAAATCAATCCCATAATCTGTTTATGGGATTTAAATTTTATCTGCAAGGGAATAATTGGCAATAGACAACAATGAAATAGTAGCTGTGATGTATCCTCTGTTTAGTTTGGCTTTTGATTGTGTCCTATCTGATTCTCCTCATTAAAAAAGAGGAGTAAGATAATCTGAATATGAGCAGCATAATGTTGAAAAAACATGCTCAGAAGTGGTTCAGTCAAACAGGGAGTCCCACAGCACTTTTCCATGGTCTGGAGCATTTTCTAATAGTGATTCAAGTGATTTAGACAGCACACATTTGTGCTCAGCATCTTTACAGCAGAGATGTCCAACAGTTTGGAGGACTGGATCAGGATGAAATACAATCTTGAACAAATGAACTCAAATTGATATGATAATGAAAGTGCTTGACAGAAGGTGAAAGATGTAATTATTTTATTTCACTTGGTAATAGTGAGATTTTAGCTTGCGTAATTTACTGTCTTGGTGTTCCATATATGAAGAGGTAGCCCCAGCAGCAGTTGTCTAATACAAGCTAATTTGAAATGTATTGCCAGTTAGGCCTTGTTATGGTCACAGAAATAGTTATGGCAAACTAAGAGTAACTGTTGCTTCTATATCTAAAGAAAATAACATGTTCCTTAGACTTGCTTTCTCAGAACTGGTTGTTTTATGGAAACTTGGAGCAAGTCTGCAGAAGAACAATAAGAATTACGAGGTGTTTAGAAAATAAGACCTGTCAGCAGATGCTTTTAATAGTAGGTTTCACTCAGTCATCTGAATGATCTAGATGTCTTTCCTCCAATTCTAGTTCAGTGGAGTATATTTTAATGGTATTTTAGCTACTTTTTACTTCAGTTCTGTAAATGCATCACCTGTGTTTTGGACAGGGTCTTTTTATTTCAATAATCAATCTACTGAAAAACACTTGATCTTTAAACCTTGGACAAACTACTCTTGCCCTACAAAATTGTTATGCATAACATCAGAATAGTTACTTTGAAAAAGGAAATCACACATGTCCTGTAAGCTTAGTAATAATACCTGCTGGCTGCCTGTGTGGTACACATGCAGAAAGCATGGTTTGCTCTTCAGCGCAGTCACGTACCGTGCAAGCTTTATTTCTAGCTAGGGTTTTCAGGACTGAAATACAGGACACCCTGCTTGTATTCTGCTGTAACATGAGTGGTCATAGTTAAGAGCTGTGTGCTGTCCTGGGACGGTGTTTCTCCCTCTTCTGAAGACCAAGACATTTTGAGAGAGGTGGTCTTCAAAATATGAAAGTGGATCTCCATGTGAAATCTACAGCTTAAGCCCCTTCTTCTCTTGACTTGTTTTCAGTGGTCCAAATCCATCTCTGTTTCTAGCTGTGGAACTGATTTCAGTAATCAGCCTGCTCCTGGTTAGCAGTTTCTCATCATCATTAGCGTTGTAAAACTGTTAAATAAATTACTTTCATTGTAGAATTGGTTTGTATTCACTCGTATGTGGTTCTAGAGGTGCTGTCTTGAGCAGATTAACCCTACAGGATCAGAATTAAGATAGAGGCATATATTGCATCACTCATTTTTCTTAGTTGTGAATAATGGAATCCAGGTCGTGAACTAACTGTAAAATGTTTAAGGATGAATGAAACCGTTTGTTGTGGTTTAGCCCCTATTGGCAACTAAGCACCACACAGCTCACCCTCCCCCCACCCCGTTGGGATGGGGAGAGACTTGGAAAGGTAAAAGAAAACTCGTGGGTTGAGATAAGAACAGTTTAATAATTGAGATAAAATGATAGTAACAATACTAGTAATAGTAATAAACAATGTAGTGAAAAAGAGAACAATGAAAGAGAAAGAAACAAAACCCAGGGAGGGAAAAAACCCAAGTGATACAACCACTCGCCATCCGCCAACTGACACCCAGCCCGTCCCCGAGCAGCGATCGCTGCCCCCCAACCAACTACCCCCGGTTTCTATACTGAGCGTGACGCCATATGGTATGGAATAGCCCTGTGGCCAGTTGGGGTCAGCTGTCCTGGCTGTGCCCCCTCCCAGCTTCTTGTGCCCCTGGCAGAGCGTGGGAAGCTGAACAGTCCCTGACTGGTGCAAGCACTACTGAGCAACAACTAAACCATCGGCGTGTTATCAGCATTACTCTCTAAATCCAATTTCTAAATCCAAAACACAGCACTATGCCAGCTGCTAGGAAGAAAATTAACTCTATCCCAGCTGAAATCAGGACACTGTTTTATACAATTCCTACCCATCCACCACCCTCCATAGCTAAAATAAACCCCTACTTATGCAGTCAAAGTAAAAGCTTAGTTCTAAATGTTGTAAATCTTCATTTGTGTTCGGACTACAGTGCATTGCCCCTCAAAGAGCTGTATTCCTTTCCTGAAAATTGTATCTAGAGTACCTGTGTCTCAGTACGCTTCTTCTCAGACTAAGCTTTCAAAACACTCACACTTGCAAGTTGCTTTCACATGACTAGTGATGTAAATACAAATAATGATTTTAATGTTAGAAGTTGTAAATTATTGAAAAGTAATTTTCTAATTCATGTGTCAGCATAATTTAAGAATCCACATATAATTTTTATTTGTGGGGGAAAAAATAATCTATTTTTTGAATTGCAGGCCTGGAGGGAAGTAGTAGTCCTTCTACTGGCCATGCATACAGTGGCATTTTAATTGGATGATGTGTAGATACTTTGGACTCAGAAGCCTTGAGTACAGCAATGAACTCTGCTATCTCTTAGCTAAGGAGTCAAGTCCCTAACATGAAATGCATAGCAAACTCTCACCCACACCATCTTGGCAGTTTTCCATCTGTGATGTGTGGACCCTAGAAATCTCTGGAGTGCTACCAAGAAGTCTGGGAAAAGGTATCTAGGGAAAGCTAGCAGAACTGTCAGCAAGATTACTGTTCCTATTGGTGAGGCCATGTGTCTCTTCAAATTTATTTTTTTGGCAGGTTGAGCGGGGTGCTCTAAATGGAAAAAAATGGTGAAAATGTGTTTGGAGGTGTCTCTTACAGCTTCTCAAAATAGCAGGTTTATCTGTAATTCCTACTCATTTTACTAGCCCGAAAGTGGATTATGCAGAAAATCATGGGTTGGAAGGGACCTTTAGAGGTCATCTAGCCCAACCCCCTGCAGTGAGCAGGGACATCTTCAACTAGATCAGGTTGCTCAGAGCCCCGACCAACCTGACCTTGAATGTTTCCAGGGATGGGGCCTCCACTACCTCTCTTGGCAACCTGTTCAAGTGTTCCACCACCCTCATTGTAAAAAATGTCTTCCTTCTATCCATTCTAAATCTACCCTCCTTTAGCTTAAAACCATAACTCCTTGTCCTGTTACAACAGGCCCTGCTAAAAAGAATGTCCCCATCTTTCCTGTAGGCCTCCTTTAAGAACTGAAAGGACGCAATAAGGTCTCCCCTCAGCCTTCTCTTCTCCAGCATGAACAACCCCAACTCTCTCAGCCTGTCCTCATAGGAAAACTCTGTGCTTTAAAAGTTACTCGTATGTGACTCATCTATAAGCAAATTGTCATTGTTTCAGTAAGGCAGGCCAAAAGTTGGCTTTTAGTGTTTATGAGATAAAATACTTGGTAAATTAAAATTATAGGAGAAATGGGGGAATGTAATCCAGAGACCTTTGTGTTTTCCACATTCTAATCATAGACATTGTGCATGTTTTTCTTTAGTGCTACCTTCTTGGTTTACCATCTAAACGGTATGCAATAAATTGAAACTCAAAGCAACTTTAAAAATGTGAAGCATATTACTGTAATATCATTTTATACAGAAAGAGCTTTTCTTTGTCCTCAGAAGAAGTTTATTTATAAAATAATGAAGTTCTGCACTGTGTAGGTAATGATATGAAAGGAATGTATTTTAACCTAGTTTTTAATAATAGAACTATAATTAGATCTCTCACAAGAGGTATATCTAGTCCTGGTTATGATAGCTTTTGCTCAGATCTCAACTTTTTAAATTTTAAATAAGTGAAACCTTTGTTTATAAATGAAACAGACTCTTAACTATGTGTTTTGGGAGAATGCAAATGTATCATGAGCCCTCAAGTGTAGCAGCTCTCTGCTGGAACTTTGAAACAGCTAGAACAATTATGTTAACAATGCCTGCACCCCTTTTTAAATAAGCTTATGTCGCCTCACTTGTTAAGCATTTTTAGTTGCTCGTTGCATAATAGGCTTCAAAACAGAAAGCATTACTGAAGTTCATTACTGTTCTTAACTTGCATGTAGGAAAGAGCTTGTAAATAGCAATTAATTTCAGAATGAAAACTTGAAAATTCCAGCACCAAAAAACCCCACCCCACCCTAAAAAGAAAGAGCATATTCCTGTGACTAAAGAAATATTGGTAATTTGTATTATTCCCTCAATATAGAGAGAGTATCTCAAACTACTGACAATTTTAATGTCAGCGATAAAAGTGTCTGTTATGATTACAGAGAAGACAAACAGGTAATCATTGTAAGTTTTGGCAACTTGAATTTTAGGTTATACCATTATGGCTAACTTGAGTGCGACAGCTTAACCTGCGAGTAGGTTTCATAAAAGAATGGTAATTTGTGGATGAGTTTTCAACATTTTAATCGCTATATCAAAACCCAAATGTTCGTAAAATTGCTTTTAATTTCAGAAGTTTAAATAGGTTTTCCACATTTCTGCTACAAAAGGGTAGAATGTTCCACTGCATAGTCAGAGAAGACATATATGACAGCACACTTTTTCATGTAAACAGCAAAATTTTTAATCTTCAACCAGGTTAGGGGCAAGAGTCAGAAAATAGAGGAATGGCAGATTTGGGGGCAGAAAGAAGTGGGTAATTTTTTATGGTTTCTCTACTTCATGTTTTGTTTTTCCTCCTTTTGTTATTGAAGAAGGCAAAACATGAAAATAAATTTAAGGATACCCAATATTTCATTACTTAGCTTTATGGAAAACTGAGATCATTCAGTAAGAAATCCTTTTAGTGGAGAATTTAAGTTATGAAAAATGGCAGCTTTTTATATGCAGGTGGAAATATTAGGAGGTAGTCGTTCGTGTGGTGACTGTGGAATTAGATTCCCATTTCTGTAGTGATTGTGTGAAGAAAGAGTAAAGACTCAGCCTGTGCCAAAGAAAGTAAGGTTGATAGCCTAATTTAAGGCGGCTAGCAGAGTAACAGTCAGCAAAATTAAACTTTTTACTAATGAAGTTGTTTTGATTAGCATCTAGATTGTTCAGGCAACCAATATATGCAGGGATAAAAGGAACACAGAAGGGGGCATTGCTTACAACTTTAGTTGAACAACATAGCAGTCAAAATAATTTCATCATTACCCAGTGTTTGTAAGTGGCTTACATGATAGGAGGTGTGGTGACAGTCTCAGTTCTTTCCCTCTTCTTGAGTTCATGGACAACCTGAAATTATTCAAGACTCCGTTTCACTTTACTGGTCTCATGCAATTGTAGAAGAAATGCCTTCTGCATCTCAGATAACAAAAACTACTGATACAAATGAAATATTTACTGACCTTTTGAGGAAGTATGTCAAATATCTGAGGTACAGAGAGACTGTACTACCATAAGTCTGGCATCTGATAGAGAAATTTGCAGTGCTGCTTTTGCTCACACGCTTGCTCAGTTTTCTGTGTTATCATTCACAATGAATTCAAATTAAAACAAACTTAAAATGCCACTCAGAACAAAGTGAATTCAAAGTGTTGCAGACTCTGGGAGGAGAGTAGTCTGGTGAAGTTTTGTGGAGAAGACAAAATAGTTTCATTTGTCAAATTTCTTGCAGATTTAGCTTCTATGGAAATGTGTTAATGTCTGTGAATAATCTATATCAAACTCCATCAGATGTACCATTTTTTTAACCACATTTCTGGACTACTATTAATAATCAAGAAAAGGAGCTGGATGGAGGGAGGTTGGCAACAAATCACACAAACACAGGTTAAAATGTTCATTATTAGTCCTGTCCAAACTGCTATTTTGACAACTAACCTATAGGTCAAGTGAAGACAGCTGCTTAGTGTGTGATTGGTAGGAAAATTAGAATTAAATCTTGTACTTAGAGATTCAGATGAGTGTGCTCAAGCTTCACAGATGTCTGCTGGTGTGTTGTATTTTCTAAAAGCAGAACAGGAGTTGCATATGCACGTCTACAAGAAGACTAGAAAAGATCCCTAGCTGTTTCACATAATAAAAGTAATCAGTAGGTTGTGCTGATGTAGGATTTCAGTTTTAGAATTGAGTTCTAGAGAGTACATCAATACTGGCTTTGCAGGACAAACTTTAATATCATTGTAGACAAGTTCAGAAAAGTTCATTCAAATAGCTGTGATGCTTTAGCCATTTACAGAGAATTTAGTGCCTGCACAAAAGCCTGCTGGAGAAACAGAGTAAATAGAAGTTGCTGAGCTCCATGCTGCCACAAATTAGCCTGCAGCCATTCCCAGTCAAAAGCATTTGCATCTAGCCCTGTATTTTTACACTATGTTGAACCAGTACCTGACACTGCAGTGTAGCTGTATGCTCAAGCTCTGTAATTCATCCATTCTTTGTCACTGTTTTCAGCTAGAAAACAGCTCTTCCTATATTATCTGATACCTAAACCGTTTTGTGTTAAGGTACAATTAAAAGAGGCAGGAGGTATTGGAACTTTTTTTTTTTAACCAAATGCAAACTAAACTCACTTGTGCTCATTCTCAAGTACAGAAAAAAATGCTTAGTCTTTTAAATTAAGAGGTAAGAACAGTTACTGAGAAATTCTCCTAAAAAGAGTAATTGTGTCAAAGTAAATGAAGGTTGAATGCTGACCCTGCTCCAAGCCTTGAGGAACAGTACAGTGGAGCAACTAACACTCACTAATAGCCAGTGTTGCGTTTACCAGGTCATGAAGTAGCTCTACCAGGTCATGAAGTAGCAAGTATTATAATTTTATTGCTGACACTGCATATTCACACTACAGCTTGCTTCAAAAGCTTCTGGTTTTGTGCCCATATCCATTTCCTTTTTTGGGTCAGTAGAGTTATGCTGAATTTCAGCAAAAACAGAGTTGTGCTCTATTCATCTAAGGAGCAATAATTTGGAGAGAAATGTCAAGAACAATCAAGTATCATGTATAAGAACATTGATTATGGATTATGGGACAAACAAAAGATGAATTGTTTGTAAAGTTTTGAAATTGTGCCCATGGTAAAAGCCTGATCAAATCTTTAATGGCTACATATTAAATGTGAATATGGTAGATGTCAGCTCTATCCATTAACTAAACATTGATAGTACCTTTGGAGCAGCCTCAGATTTTTTTTTTTTTTCCTGAAAGAAAACTTTCAGAAAACCATACAGATTTAAAATCGTATTATTTATGATAAATCTTAAAAAAAAAATTGTAGTTGGTATTATTAAATGTTGGTAAGACACAACGATTGATATTCATCTATCCTAAATACCTAATTAATCTGCTCTGTGTCTCTGTTGCCAGCCTTTTTAAGTGCTACAGTGAAAGTGATGAGAAAGAGCAGTTTACTAATGTGGGAGCCAAATGACTTTTCTCTGCTACAGTGTGGCAAATAACCAGAACTCTCATTGAAGATTAATAGTGCTTAACTTTGCTTTCCAGCTCTGTGTGATCAACACTACCCTTGGGATACATACTATTTTAAAATACCAGGCTTTCTTACGCCAATAACCTTTTTATAATATGTCTTGCAAGAGCACACCAAAGGCCCATCATGTCTATTCTGTATTATTTAAGCAAAAGCTTTCAACTTTTTTTTTTTTTTTTTTTTAAGCCAAATGATGTTTAAACTTGGTGTAGAAAACACCTTTGCATTGTTAAGTGTTAAGTGATATTCCTTTTTTTGGATATCTCCAGAATACCTAAGCAAGTGTTGGACAAAACACATGCTCAAAATTACTTGCATTGATATATAGTAAATTACCTATTAGGTCTCTGTATTCTGCATCTTTTTTTATGATGCAGTAAAATGGGATACATGCTGTGTGAATATTTATGATGTTTCAAATAAATTTCCTTTGGAATGAAAAAGAACTTAAAAATTATTTTTACTGTACTTTTAAAGATAATACCAATGGCAAAATTGTCATTTATTTTACTCAGAATTTACTTCTAGAATTTCTACTATCTATTAATATACTTGTATAGATTTTTTTATATGACAGTTGTCATGAACAGAAAGTTACTATGAACAGAAACAGACACAGTTTGAAGGCACAGATATCCTCTTGAATTTTGCAGATAACATCAACTCTGTGTGCAAGTTTTCGAATGTATAAACTTGATGACTTCTTATATTTTGCTTCCAAAGTACTTTTTCAGCGTACTGTTGGCATAATACTTAGGGCAATTTAATATTTATCAATGTTTAACTCTGCCCAAGGTAGAGGCAAGGATGCTTGCAGGGACTAAAATAGAAGATTAATCCCTTTGAACTTACTGCAAAAGCAAGGAACACCAGAAGCTAAGTGGTGTCTCAATGCAGCAGGATAAAACCAACGTACTGTTTAAGAGGGTGGTCTTCTCTATCTTCTCTGCTCTTGCCAAGAGCAGAAGCACAAGCCACATGACCCACTGTGGCAGTCATGCAGCTGGAGATGCCTTGAAAACTGTCAGTACAGAAAAGAACCCTTTCACTGAAAACCTAGAAAGGACAAGAATGTATTTGATTATGCTTCAAAGACACAAAGCTAGACTTTTGGGGTTAACGAAAACCTAATGGGACTCTCTCTACATATTGTTCTTGATCACTTTTTTTTTTTTTTAGTTGATGTTCAAACAATGAAGGTTTTATTATGTGTGCAGAAGGAGACAGGATTCTCTAATATTTTCCCTCCATAACATTCTCCCATTGCCAGGAGACTTTACAACTTTGCCTGTTGTATTTTTTCGCCCCAAAATGTCTAAATGACTGTGGTTAAACAAGACAGGGCTCGGAGAGCAGATTCATTTTCACTTCGATGAAAAGTGAAACCTCCTTGCACTTAATTTTCTGCACATCTGTTGGTGGAGCTGTGGTTACTGGCCGTGTCTCTGGGAAGACCTTTTGCTTGCAAGTGAGACTTGCTTCTGTCTGCTTTGTCTGTAACATGCTTTGTCTGCTTTGCCTTAGTGGGCATAAATTCAAAACTGGCTACAGTTCAGGAGCAGCTTTTCCTTGGGGACACAGTGGGTTCTTCCTCCACCAGAACTTTATACCCATCTCCGAGCCCGATTCCCTTTCCGGGCTAAGGTGCCTGCAGGAGCTCCAGGCCTGGTGCCACAGCCACCCTGCCCATGTGCACAGCAGCACTCGGGGGGGAAATCCCCAACAGTCAGAAAGCATTAGAGCTGTCGCTGCTGCAGTCTAGTCACTGAAGATTATGTCATATTCTCAGTATCCTCTATTTGCACATGCAAAGGTTATGTTCCTTTTCCACATCAAATTTTAAGGCTTAAAATGTTTTCCGTTAAAAGTGACTTATCTTAAACAATGAGCATCTGCATGACAAAACACTTTCACCATTAGAAACATTGGAATGAATACAGACTACATTTTAAATGCTTTTAAGATAATGTAGTTTCCCTGACCTTTAATTTGAAACTTCAGAGTGGACTGGTAAAATTAGGAAGCTAGACTAATATATATGCATTTTTATTATGTTCAAATAATTCGTGTTTGCATTCTTGTTTTTATAGCCTCTTCTTGCAGAATAGCAAGGGCTTCCCTCAGATGCATTAGACATGCCAAGAAAGCAAAGAAATCACTACTGTTAACAATAGAGAGCACTGGACTTTCATTTCTAATACATTTTACTGAGGGAAAAAATAGTTACGTGAGGTCCATTGAGCTTTTTTTACCTGTACCTTCTCACACTTGGACTTGCAACTCCTAGATTTTTATTCAAACTCTCATGCTTTTTTGTTGCACTTAAAGTAAAAAAGATTAATATCAAAAAAAATGAATACATACTGTTCTCTTGAAGTTATTATTGTGTATGTATCTTGAGGAGGGAATAGGAACAAGCTAAATATAGCACTACAATATTGGTCTCAGTGGTGCATATGTCTAGCTTGCAAATTTGTAAACATTTACAAATTTGCATGATTGTTGCTGGCAGTAGACATCATCATTTCCGTGCTCAGAATTCATTACCATTACATCTAATCATCTTCAGAATCTCCAAAACAAAACTCTTCATACAGACAAATAAGGCTTTAGTGGATTTATGTTACACTTAGACTGAAAGTTCAAAAATAAAAACAGGAGAAAAAAACATTTTTGAGCTACTGTCCCCACTTATCTAAATGTCCTGTTAGGTAAACATACTGGAGCTCAAACAAATCATAACTGACCATTCCCCCTGCCTGCAAAAGAGGTATCACATGCCTAAGGTTCGATGGAGAGAGGAAAACAGAAGATGCAAGCACAGACACTCAGGAGCAGTGTATCTCTCTCTCCTGAGCTTTCTACATCTCTTAAACAGATCCAACATGCCTTCTTGTGTTGGTGCCATGTCGTGTTAGTCAGTGAGGCTGAATGTCAGGGAGCAATTTGTCTATAACCAGCCCAGCTGCATGCCTGCACCCCTCGGGTAGGACCTCCAGTGAGCTACCGCCCTCCCCTGTTGCTGCGTACCACCCTTGAACCTTCCTCTACCCGAGGTCGTGGGTAAATCTGGTGCCTCTCCGACATACATACTTCTTTCTATAGGCTGCCTTTGACATCAGGAAGTTCAGCCATTCTTCCTATGTGTTAAATGCATAAAATATTTTTTCAAAAGCATGTCACAGAGGGAAAAAACAAACAACAAAAAAACCCACACCCAAACCAACAAACCCCTCCAAACCCCAAACTATTCAGTTTGGGGCAGACTGCATCCGTGTTACAGACTGCATTCTTGGATGTTGATGTTTCAGTCTTGGTGATGATGAGATGGCCCTACCCCACTTCTGTAAGCACTTGCATTTTTGCATATCACTTTATTATGCTCTAAGATACCTGTACTGTGTACAAAGACTTTCTGTTCCTTCAAAGAGTGCTGGTGGACATAATTTTACACCTGGATCAAACGCAACTTTTATTGAGGTTAATTTCTTTATACCATGTGCCTGTATTTTAGGTCCTGCCTTGTCATGAAGACAGAAAAAATAATATTATGAAACATGTTCCTCTGGTAGAAGGGCATTATTAGAAATAGGAACCTTATTTGTACAAGGTTGCAAATAACCGTACTTGTACAAGACCTTGCATATCTACCTTTTGCATATGAAGGGGCTCTAGTCAGACCTTGGGGGTATTTCTGGACCAAAACTTCAAGAATATATACAATTTTTACAGCTGCTTACCTCTGTTCTTTCTCTGATTATATGTTTGGGCTGTTTTGAAGGAAAAAACCTATCACCTTGCACAGGATATCTGCAGTTATTTCTCAACAGCAGTGGCAAAATTGACATAGACACCCTATTAAGTCTTTGCTTAGAGAATTAGTTATTTAAAAAAAAAAAAAAATCCTCTTTTTCCCTGCTCTGGAAAGGCTACCTAACTTGTAAATCTTTTTTTCCTCTTTTTTAGTATCCCAGCCTGATTAAATATTGATATTCATGTCACTGACTTCGCTGATACTTTCACTTTTTTCAAAGATCGACATGACAGGTGTTATTACACAGAATAGCCATTTTTCTTTTCTGTCTGCTTTTTCATAGTGTGTTTGATTGATTTGCCAGTTTAAACCCATCACATTTTCTTCCTGTTAATATTAGCTTGAGTGTATATATGGCTGACTTAAAAATAGGATGCTTTTAGTGTGCTCAAGTACTTGGTATTGGTTCTACTGAAATTAAAATTTCAGGGAAAAAGATAAAACAAGGGATTTCTTCTGTTCAGTCTGGTGCAGTTTAAAAAAAAATACATATATATATAAGGTTACTGAAAATCCTAAGCTATTGATAACAATAAAATCCTTTCCATTAAAAAAACCAAAACCAACCAACCAAACCACCCTGACATTATTCCTTGAGAATAATATTAAGTTGCAATTCCAGTTGGTTAACTTGAATCTGTTGAAAGTTACAAAAATTTAACAGACACAGAAAGTGCAGTTATCAAAAACATATTAAATGATACTATTCTCCATCTTTTCCATTTTTTTTGGCCTAGTCTTAGGCCTCAGAAGAAATAAATCTGTAAGTCTCTGTGCACAAAACAGAGTACGTTTGTTCTATACATTCTATAATCTTAGAGCAAAGTTACTGTGTGCTGAATTGAAAAAAAAATGGTAGTAATTTAAAAATGTGTTGTTTTTTCCTTTTTTTTTTTCTGTAAAGTTCTTAATGTTATAAAAATCTGCTTTTTAAGTTGAGGGCTAGTTTTATTCATGAAAAATTCATATAAAAAGCACATCTGGCATTTGGTACAAGGAAGTCAGACATGAGACACATACTGCAATCAGGTATAAGCAATACATTATAACACATTGGTAGAAATAGGATTCTATTATAGGGTTGTATTCAACTAATGCATCAAAGGTTGAAAGTCCATGCTGAAAGAGAGGGAGTATTATCTTGCCACCCTGATAGCAATGACTCTAAAATACTAAGAAAGCTCAGACAGATTGAATCTGAAAAATCTCAATCGCTGTCTCACAGATTTTGTAAATGCCGTGTATGCATAAGATATAAACCCTAATTTTTCAGGCATTGTAAGGAAGCCATTCATAAAGCAGCTAGTCAAAGCTCGCAGCAAGAAGAAAAACAAGTCTTGATTCAGTCCTGGGCAATACGCAAGACTGTTGCAGCCAGTAAGTTTTTCTATAACTGACAAATACGCATTCAAAAGTGGTGTCTTCATAGAAGAAAGTAAGGTAAATTAAACCCATATGGTAACATTTAACTTAAAAACCAGGACCTATGCTGAAAAGAAGATGAAAAAGAAACTCAGAAGAGTCAAAGTCTTCTGTGCCAATAGGCACCTTGGAAGTAACATACTGCAGTCCTGAAATGAATACACCTATCAAGGTGTTATACATATCAGGGTGTATCACCTATCAAAATCAGAAACGTACCTCTGTTTAAGCAGATTAAAATAAATTTCCTTAACTCAGTATGCAATATAAGTAAGTTCAGAAGCAAACAATGAATATATGTGGCAATTTCATGTGCATAAATGAAATATATAGAAATGTTAATTATATAATTACAAAATGAAAACAGAGATAAAAAGATTCAAACACAAAATCAAGAATAAAGACTATCTCAAAGAAACACTAACAGAGAAATGAACTATGAAGGCAAAAGTTTACCTAAGTTCATCAGTCAAGTTTCAAGGAAGAGGTTTCTGAACAGGCCTTGCTGAAGTACAGGGGTATACAGTCAGTGCTAGAAACCGCTTTTTAAAAATAATCTTGATAATATAAAATCTCTTTATATAGGGTTATCAGATATGACATTTTACCATATCATTTCAATGTTTTTGAATACTGAGACAGCATTCAAGTGGTTGTTTCTAATATTTTTGCCTATGGGAAAGACCCAGTATGCCTTTCTTTTGACAATTCTTTTAACTTCTGTTTAGGTCAGCTCAGAACTGAGTTGACCTATGCTGTCTGTACTAATTATTCACACAGGCTAAATTAGTATTTCTATTCTTACCTGACTCTGTCTTTAAGAAATGTTGTATATTATTTTTATATACTATATCAAGAGCAACAGTTACATCTATTGAAAGAGTTAGGATTAAGTGATGCATCTCCTGGAGGCAGTTAGAACTAAAAATATGATCTTCCCAAAGTGGGAATTATATAAAAATAAGGAAATTGGAAAAAAAGGTCTCTGGAAAGATGCAATTAAAACAATAATCGAGGAGTCCAAAACACTGGGGTTTGGGTTTGGGCTTTTTTTGAGGGGTTGTAGGGGTGAAAGTTTTTATGCTAAGAGCTTAAAAATTAATAAAGCAAGCATTTTTCAATGGTTCACAAGCAGGAAACATGCCCAGGAGCACACAGCAGGTTGCTAGATGATCAGGTTGTAAGCAGCATGTGTTGCGGGACAACTAAAACATTGCACCTTAAACTGATTTGCAGGGAGAGACTGAGGGTTGAATTGAATGACAACTAACACAAGCCGTATGGAGTTATGCTGCCCTTTATCACATAAAACCGTATTCCAGTTATTGTTATATATCTTCTTAGTAATGTCTCAATCATACAAAATCACCATCTTACCTAATAGGATGACAACCTTCATAGTCATGGAAACATGAATCACACCAGCTCATTTGTGTACTGACCCATTACCACAGGACCCACCACCTTTTCAGCCATCAGTGACAGCGGGTAGTCATGGTCTCCCATGTGGCCTGACAGGTGATGGGGTGAGGGTGCCCACATGGCTGGTGGTGATGGTCCCAAAGTACACTCTTACCAAGCTGGACCAGGCTCTACACATGCAGCTTCTTGCCTTGGTAGCTGACTCCACCTGTGGCCACCTCTGGGCTCCCCAGATGTGATATCCCACAGCTAGTCCTTATTTTGGTGGTGTTTAGTCTAGGATCCAATGGTTGTCTCAGTCGAATATCTCCTCATTCATCTTGCCATGATTTTGTCAAGTTGTCATTGATTTCCACCAGACAGTGTGTTTCTCAGTTAAACAAATCACCTCAAAGGCCAACAGCTGCTTTTGTTGGTGGTGGCATACCACTCACCATCAAGCTCCGTCAAGTGATATTAGAAGTCGACTCTTCTAAAAGAAATAAAAATACAAAATTGCAGCAAGCAATGGATCCAAAGAAACTTAAATATAAAACTGCAAGCCATTAACTGGGTTGTAATCTGCAATTTATTTCAACCTTGTATCCAAAGGAGGGTGCTAATGATGCTAATATTTTTAAACTACTTTGTCTATTTCTCTATCTGGCAGAAATGGTGCAAATTAGTAGACATGTGGATAAATCTGATATAAGGGAGAAGAGTCAATTTAGTTTTGCAAAGAAGCTATACCTTCTGCAAAGGAGTCAGTACGAATACATACATATGACTGAAACAGAAAAAGTGGGTATCTGTAAATATTTTGACTGTTTTTTTCTTTTGAAAATATGAAATGAAAAAAGACCTTATGTTTCAGAAAGCTGCTATAAGACATGAAACAAAGGACAGAAATGAAGTCAGTTTACACAACGGAGGGAGGTTAGCAGTGGAGCTGCATGCAAATTTTCTTTGAGATGACGATTGTCGGTAAAGGGATGTGGCAAAACTAATGATGGTTTGGAATCATTCAGGTCAGATAAAAACAAGAAAAGGCTTGCAGAGGAATTACATGATACTGAATGGCTAGGTGATTAAATGGTGGATGATATTCAGTATTTGTTTACAAAAAGAAAAAACACATTAATAGATAAAGCTTATGTTACTTCTTCCTTTTTGCATACTATATGTCCTAAATGAGCTATTACCACTCAGAATAACTCATATATACTACAGTAACTCATATATTTTTTTCTATGAAGTTAAAAAAAAAATGTTCACTTAGTTTTTGATTTTTTTATTGAAAAAGTTCAAATCATGTCAGCAGGAAATATAAGTCCATCTTGAATATTCTGAACATTACAGAACAGAACCTTGTCTTGGGAAATTCCTAACCATAAAATCACATAAATTAGGGCATTATTCTGAAGCACTGTGTAATTTTACACTTGTCCTATCCTTATACTCTGTTCTTAAGGATTCTGTACAGGCCACCATCAGAGCTGGATGAACTTAGAAGAGCCCTTGGTTTGCCCAAAATAGCAATTCTTATTATACTCTCTTATAATAATTTCATGCTAATTATGCATTAGAATATTCAAGATTTTTTTTTCCAGGAAATGAGAATCACTTCCCATAGTGAGATATTAATAACACTATATTTAGCATAACATAAAAATGGCCCTCATAGGCACAGAAATAGTAATCCAAAAGCTGGAGGCTAGGTTGAGACTCCATCTGCAACAGAGTAATGAATGCACCCCAATTCACTTTTGGGCACGTGAGGGAATTCAGTGTGTCGGGAGGCAGGAATGAATGCAGAGCCCAAAGGACAGATGCTTTTATCAATACATAATGTCCAGCTACAAAGTAGCTGGCCCAGGAAGTTGTCTGTGGTAATTCATTCCCTCCAACTGGCCCAGCCCCAGAGCTGCTTGTACACCACCTCTTTGGCTCTGCAGTCTCCCTGCTCTTTGCTATCCAAACCGAACATATATGAAGCCTATTGTCTCCTTCAGCATAAATGTAAAGAGCGATTCTATAATGCGAGTCTCTCTTTTGATTCAGGCTGAAGCTGAGAAGGGTTCTGCCGGCATTAGGACCTGGGATGGAGAGTTCAAGTTGACTGTGCCTGATGAAGCAGTCTGTCCGAATTAAGGCCCAGAGTGGAAAGCCTGGCAGTATCTAGCAAAAACCTGAAGATATGGTAGCCTTGGATAGGGTAGATTGTTGTAAAGAAATGGTAGAAATGATACAGTACTAAAAAACTGTTAAATGGAGTGTAGAATTGAAACAAACACAGCTGCTGTTATAATTCTGATCACATAGGAATGATAAACAAATCTCACAATGACGGAAATCTGAAAAGTGAGATTTCTGAGATTCAGGGTAGAGAAAACAAAAAAATACAATTCCAGTATGTCCTTGAGCCTGCCTTAAGTAACCAACTCAAAAGCAGTTTTCTATTTTTCCTTCTCTAAATACTGTAGAAATTAAGGGTAGAATCCAAAAGGATCTCTCCTTGTATAACAGACAACAGTGGAAATACACTTAATACTCTCACTCAAAAGTCAGTACCAGAATGCTTATTAAATTGGTTTGGAGACCTATTGTGTAAACTCTGACTAAATATCCCCAAATATTAAATGCTTGCTTAAACTCAGAAGAAAAAAAAAAAAGGAGGTGGTGAAGGGCGGAAGTTAAGCCATCAAAGCAGAAAGGACTTTCCTCATAAAAATGAACCAGACTCTCTTCACTGAGAATCTGGGATGGTGAGGCTGTCTTTTTGGAATTAACTTTCATTTGCACTTAAAAATCCTATGCTAAATGTGATTAAAAAAAAGGTTGTTTGAATATGAGACACTGTGACTACTGTGTTCTGTTTGCTGTAACAGTAGATGTTTTTTATTAACTTCTCAGGAAATAATGGAAATACACTTGAAAATCTCTACATTTCAGACCCCTAAGCTATATTCAGTGACCTTCGACACCATGCTAAGCTATTCCGTTAGATTTTCCCATTAGCCAAAGGGAGGAAACTAGTGTTAAACAAGCTTTATTTTTTCCCTTGTGTTTTTCTAGTTGATTGAAGATGTATTCAGTCTGTGGGCTGACAAGAAAGCTATGTGAAGAAGGTCAAATAGGTTACAAGCATCTTTTAAATCTTATATTTCCCAGTTCTATAAGACTATGAGCAAAGTGCCTTAATAGAAAAAATGCACCCTCTTTATGTTATGCCTTTACCTCTAAAGAAGAAAAACACATTTAATAGCTTTCTACCCTCTTTCAGTTAGCTACAATATCCTCTTCAAATTATTTAGGTCAGTTAGGCCCATATACCAGTTAGCTAATTTTAGCTTGCTGGTTGTCCTCTACTTCTGGAGAATTACCCTTTTTGCAATTAAACTTCCTGTCACAATTTTTTTTTTTTGTTTTTTTTTTTTTTTTTGTTATATAGGCTGTGCATATTTAAGGTGTAAAAGCATAAAGTTTCTTAGGTCTGAAAGATCTATGTTTACAATAATCTATAGGGTTTTTCTGTTTTTCTGGAAGGAGAATATTAGAGGACAGTATTTGATTAAGAGAAGTGGGCCTGTCTTGATATGCAATACTGATCTCCCTTGGGGTACAGTTAGACAAATGATGATGAATCTGTGTACGTGTGTTCTCCTTTCTAACAATATGTCTGCTACCTTCTCTAGTTGCAAAGGCAGCCTGCAGAGACATTTCTGCCATCTCTGAGTATGGACTTTGATGAATCGATCAGTGGGGCACAATACAGAGGTCTCTGAGCTGGGGTCAGTCACACTAGACGTAGTAGCTGCGTAGCTACTTCATGTGCAATCAAGCTAGTTGTGAGGCAGTGTATGGTAAAAAACAACTGTGCCCACATGCTCTCCTGGAACAGGGCACAATGTTGACTGGTTGTAAATACATGTAGTTGTGTAGACAAGGCCAAACACAGGGCACCTAACTTTGTTTACGGTTACTGGATATAGATTTCATGCAGGTATGGAGATACTCATACCATCTAGCACTGGATGTGTAACGGTGCCTACGTAGGGCAGTAGTTAGCAAGCTAGTCTTCCTAAGATTCCTATATAATGGAATAGAGGAGAGAGATGAATGTATTACTTTAGAGGGAAAGTACTTTAGTCTGAAACCTTATGATAACTATGGCAATATAAGGGAAGAAAAGTAGGAACCTTCTCTTCTGCTACTAACTCCCAGTGAAGAATGCATTATTTTCTGATTGATTATCTTATTGTTTGTATTATTAATGAATATAATGGTGGCAGAATATGATCTTGTGCATTCATGAATTTGCCTTTAATTATAAACAGAAGGAATATATAAGTAATATAAAATTACATTATTTGCTCTATACAGAGGTTTCACTAAATGTTAATATTTTTATTCAAAATGGTATCAACATGCTTCATTTAAACTGAAAACTGTCATTCATTGTTATGTACCTTATCTACTAAATGATAGTGGGCAAATTTGTGAAAGTAACTGCGGTTTTAACAATATGTGCATATGTAATTTTATGCTATTTTAAAAGCTTACACCGTAATCTGAAATCATACTGTGAAAATATCAGAAGAGAAAGGATGTATTGCAGATTTGGTCTGCTCTGCAACTGATGCATTGAATAGTATATATGAACTATATATGAAGCTCTCAAACTAATAAGAAAACTGTGAAAACTAGTCCACGTAATTGCTAGTTTCTCCCATAATAAAGTATCTTTTTTTTACCTCTGTATGATGAATTAATTCAGATGATCATAACACAATTCACATCTTGGAAAGGGAAAGAGGCATGGTTTAACATTTCATGATGTTACAGTTTGCTTTTAGGCTGACATGTTCTAGTCTGTGTCAAACAATTTTAAGATGCTTGATATACTTAAAAGCGCAAAACATCTTCTCATGAATCTCACAATATAGTGGGTCACTGTTTCAAATGGTTGTTTCATGTGACTTTATAATGTGAGTTATATCAGACTTTTGCCTATGATGAACCTGTGTTTTGAGATCTGCAGTTCATCATGAAACTTATTTACTAGGTATTTTGAAATTCCCTATGAAATAATAGTAGTTGCTGAACTTAGAATCATAGAATCATTAAGGTTGGGAAAGATCTCTGAGATCATCTAGTCCAACCGTCAACCCAAAACACCATGTCTACTAAGCCATGTCCTGGAATGCCACATCCACATGTTTTTTGAACACCTCCAGGGATGGTGACTCCACCACCTCCCTGGGCAGCCAGTTCCAATGCCTCACCACTCTTTCAGTAAAGACATTTTTCCTAATATCCAATCGAAACCTCCCCTGGCACAACTTGAGGCCATTTCCTCTCGTCCTATCGCTGGTTACTTGGGCAAAGAGACCAACACCCTCCTCACTATGCCCTCCTTTCAGGAAGTTGTAGAGAGTGATAAGGTCTCCCCTCAGCCTCCTCTTCTCCAGACTAAACCACCCCAGTTCCCTCAGATGCTCCTCATAAGATTTGTTCTCCAAGCCCTTCACCAGCTTCGTTCCTCTTCTCTGGACATGCTCCAGCACCTCAATGTCCTTCTTGTAGTGAGGGGCCCAAATCCGAACACAGTATTTGAGGTGCAGCCTCAGCAGTGCCAAGCACAGGGGCACAATCACTTCCCTAGTCCTGCTGGCCACACTATTCCTGATACAAGCCAGGATGCCATTGGCCTTTTTGGCCACCTGGGCACACTGCTGGCTTATATTCAGCCGGCTGTCAACCAAACTTAGTTTCTTCTCAGGCTATAAGAAAATTTAGATGCTCATCAGAAAGACGACAAGAACTGTAGTTGAATGTGTTCAGGCATTCACATGGAAGAGAAATGCTTAAGTGGTCTTGAAAGCACAGAAGAAGTATCTACTAAAATAAAAAATGAATTATCACAGAGTGAAAATTGCTTGGCGTAAAAAGGCTACATGTAGAATGAAAACATATGCACATCCCTAAAACCCTAGTTGAAATACTGGAGAAGCTGAGAAGTCTTGGCATTAAACATAATCTAAAAATGTGTTTAAATATTGTGGGTGACTTTTTAAGGTTTCTTTTTATTTTACAATGGATCTCAAATTAACTTAACCCTTGTTTTTCTAGAACAAAACTTGTTTTAAGTTGGCCTGGAGTTTAAAATTAATCTGAGTGAATGTGAAAAGGAGAAGAATGACTTCCACAAGAGCAGTGAATCAAAATGAATTGATGTAGCATGGAAATGTTTTAAGAAATCAGTCATCTGAGATATGTTTGGTGACCCCAATGTTAGTATATCTTTCCTGGAGCTTCAACTATCTGACCGTGGGCAAGCACTATATATTGCCCACCAGATAAATAAGGAAGAGGATCCTGTGATAACCATTACACAATATTGCTGCCCCTCTGACAGAGGGTGCCTAAATCTGTCACCACAACCTGTAAAGCAAGAAGGATACAGCTTGCCCTATCTAGTTTCAGTTAAGCTAGAGATATTTCTGATTGTTCCCCATTGTGTCTTTGGTATTCTCTGAGATTAAATGTCTCTGTTGTGTTTGTTTCATTTTTTCTTGTTATCTAGAACTGAGACATTCATTTCTGAATGTGTGTATATACACACACAAACTGTGTAATATGCATATATAATTGTTTCAACATTCCCGTGTTGTTGTGCTACATGAGCCCAAAAGACACTGGATAACTCAAAACTTGTTTTCAGAAAAGAAATATGTTCACACAGTGTCATTAGTGAAGAAATACATCACATCCATAAAGCTATGTGAACTTTCATGCTGCTCTGCCTTCAGTCATAAATAGACAAGGTGGTGTGTTCAGAGGGTTGGCAGCTGAGTTGGAGAACCTGATAATCCTAGCAATTGCAATACTAATATTCTTCTGAATGTGTATGCTTGTACAAAGTATGAATGCACTAAAACAGTATCAACTGATAGAAGGTCTTGGTTTTTAGTCTTTGAATTGTTTATAATTTTTTTAAAAGCAGTTATCACCTGAGTGATGATGAAAATTGCCTCATCCAAATTACTGAATAATGGACAATAAAACTCTTTGCATGTAAAGAGATTGACTCTCAGATAACGAGTCTCAAATTCATGGGATACATGAATCAAAGTGTTCAATCAATGAACTGCAGTTGAGTTAAAATAGGAATATTTTGGGATCCACGTAACACCATATCACTTTTGTAGCTGATGACGTGAGCGGCAGTTAATGATTATCAAGGAAAATGGAGTGGTATTGATACTAAGAAAATAAATCATAGACTGTATTCACACTGAAAAATGTGAGCTTTCACCACCAATATCAGAGCGGTCAGTGTTTCAGTGCTGAATGGATTTATCCATGATGGCCTGAAAATAGTCAATCCAAATATATCTAAATATGAATGCGTATCTAAATATGAATGCAAGCAAAGTTTTAGAAGACTTTGAGGACAGTTTAGCCCCTCTCTCCAAATAATTGATTCCTAGTTTTAGTCTCCTATACTTTGAGATCTTTTGCCTTCCATTACAAAATGGATTTTTTTTAGCCTTACACAATTTATTAATGTGCAATCATACATGTATTAGGAACACATCTAAGCAATGTTCTCCATTGAAACAAAGGAAAAGTTATACAGCTGGCAATGTCCATAGGCATTTGCACTGTATCTTCAGCTCACTCTTCCGACCCCAGGGACCTTGGAGGAAGAAAAATAGTGCTGTGCTGTGGAAGTGTTTTCCTAAGTGTAGTCCAGCATCTTTAACTGCAGATTGGTATCCTGATATTTTGATACAGGAAAGTATGTCATGATTGCATTTAATTTCAGCTTTGCAAGCAGCTTTTGGTTTTGCCTTCTAAAAAAAGATTGGTATAATTCTCTTTGTGGTTGTCAAGAAAAGGTGGGGTGCTATTGTGCTTAATAATGTACATTCTTCTACCTCCTTGAACGCCAAACCTGAAGGGAGCACTATGTGTTTTATTCTGTCTTCATTCATCACATGTTTCTAAATGTCACCTTTATGGAGCTAAATACTGTAGAAGAAACACTTTTGTTTCACAGTGTAACTGTTCTGTATAACACACATAGAAAATGGAGGTGTCTGAGGCACCACTAGTGCCTCTACCCCTTGCAATAATAACAGGGCAGCAGTGAGGTCTGAGACCCCTAGAGAATCCTAGCAAGAGATGTGTTTTGGTTTGACTTTTTTTGTGGTGGGACATGGGGTTCGAAGGAGAAATTAATTGTCTTACGTTCAGAGGATGACAAAGTCAGGTATCTGTTTCTGCCAGTTACAGATGTAGTCAATATTCCTGTCCTGACAGCCTAGTAATTAGAACAAAACATGACATAAGATCAGAGTAAAAGAATGAAATAGTGAGAAGTGATGTCAGTCACTTCAATAAGACCACAAAATTGAGAAACAGTCTAGTCTTGTGCAAAACTAGACATTTCCTAATTATTTGAAGGCTCTGTGCACATTTTTAGTGGATCCTCTTCCTGGCTGCATCAAATATAAACTGCAGTTCTTTGCTTCCAAAGCCCTTTGCAGCTTCTCTCTGCCCTACCTGACCTCTAAATAAGAGAGTGAACTCCTGCCTGTGATCAACCCATCCTGCCAGATTTTACTACCTACTTCTTAAATTTCTGTTCCTTACCTGTTTTGCCTCTTTTATCAGAAAACTTCCATACTGTTGTGGTTTAACCCCAATCGGCAACCAAGCACCACACAGCTGCTCGCTCACCCTCCCCCTGCCCTGGCGGGATGGGGGAGAGAACCAAAAAACCTAAAACCCATGGGTTGAGATAAAGGCAGTTTAATGGGATAGTAGAGAAAGAGAAAATAATGATAATAGTAATGATAAGAGAATACACAAAACAAGTGATGCACAATGCAATTGCCCACCACCCACTGACCGATGCCCAGCCCATCCCCAAGCAGCGATCGCTGCCCCCTGGCCAGCTCCCCCAGTTTCTATACTGAGCGTGACGCCATATGGTATGGAATAGCCCTTTGGCCAGTTTGGGTCAGCTGTCCCGGCTGTGACCCCTTCCAGCTTCTTGTGCCCCTGGCAGGGCGTGGGAAGCTAAAAAGTCCTTGACTGGTGTCAGCACTACTGAGCAACAACTAAAATGTGAGTGTGTTATCAGCATTGTTCTCATCCTAAGTCCAAACCACAGCACTATAGCAGCTACTAGGAAGAAAATGAACTCTGAATTAAGCTGAAACCAGGACACATATATATGTATCTACAAGTCTACTTGATTATCATTCCTTTCTTAAGGACATCTTCAGGTGTTTAGACATTGGGTGTTTGTTTCATTTTTCTTTTAGTACAATTATTTCAGGTATGCATGCTATAGCTCTTGGGCTTGTTGTTGCCTGTCTTATTCTCACCTTTTGTTCTGTTGCATCTTTGTACACTGTTACATCTTTATTAGTACTCAGGTAGTGAGCTCTATAGGTCAGCATCTGTCTGGTGTTTTTTTCTTCTTTATGTTTATCCAGTGCCTAGCCCAGTGGGTTTCTGGTCCACGATTGATTCTTACCTACCATGGTAATGCCAATTATATTTTTGAATTGGTTATGAGTGCTGTTGTATGATTTGCAGTAGAAGTTATAAATATTGGCCTTAGTACCTTGTTTGGCTTCGTCTTGAATAATACTCTGCTCAGCAAGCTAGGAAATCATGGGCTAGGTGAAACCAGGATAAGCCTGCAAAACTCATTTTTTAGCCCAGTTATGTGGCACAGTTGGGTTAGAAGGGACGTACTAAATGAGGCTTGCATGCTTTGCCGTTATTTTCATCAGTGTTTTGAACAGTGGAAATAGAGAATACCAATATTAAATGACACCAAATTCATGAAGATTGTTGCGACCAGCAATTTGGAAGGTAGGATAAGATTTGGAAGGAAATATATTTTTGCCAGTTGAAGCAATGGCGGGAAATAAACAGACTGAATAGAAACTAGCGTAAAATAGCACACGTAGCTAGGAAGACGAGCGCAGGGTGTGGAACGACTCGCAATTTGGTGTGCAGCTTGTACCGCAAAGCAAGCAGGAGGCAACAGAGTCACACAGATAGAAGTAAGGCTGTCACCAGAGTATATACGCGTTTACCGAAAACGTGTTCTCTCTTATCCGTAAAACACCTTGACTGCCCAGTTCTGCCGGAGGGCCCGCAGGGTGGTGGGTGCAGGGGCCGCCGTCGGCTCCCAGCCCCTGCCCGAGGGGCAGCCGTGGGCCCCGCTGCCCTGTCCGGGGGTGCGAGGGAGCGCTGGATAATCTTCGCCCCGGATTGTCTGGCGTGACCCTAGGTGGCCCCTCCCAATAGGCTGGGGCTGCTGCTGGGGCTCCCAGCCTGCCAGGCGGGGCAGCTGGGGGGGGTTTACCCCATCGGGAGGTATAGAGAGAGGAGGTGAGACAGTGGGATGGGAACATTTTGTGTAAGTATCGATGGCATCGGTATTAATCCTTACTAGAGAGGGTTGCGGATACCATTTATTTCTATATATTTCTAGATACCACTCAGTCACTGTAAATAAAACCAGGCTGCAAATACGTGGCCTGGCGCTTCCCTCCTATTTTTTCACTCTGTGGCAATCGATTCCTCCTTGTAATGCCCTTCTAGCCTTGAAGGCGGTGTGAAAAAGAGTCTGTAAAGCCGCGTTTTCTCTCTGTTCCAGCATGCTGCGTGCCTTGCCGTACATCCTTGGTGAAAAAGGAGATTTCTGTGCCTTCCTGCACACAGTCAGTTAAAAGGAGGTGACAAAAGGCCTAGAAAGAGTTTGTCAGAGTTTTTCCTGGGACACGCATGCAGATGTAATGTGGAAATTGTACTTTCTGCGGTGGCCTGGGAGTGATGGGTGAGATGCCCTGTTTCAGATAAAACGTGAATGTGTTAGGTTTCTTGTACGGCGTAGATAACGTTATTCTATCCAGAGAGCCAGTTATGGTTGTAGCATGGTTGAAGCAGGCCATCTGCCCTAAGTGAAGCCCTAAAGTGGTATGCATGTGCTCGAGCACTGGGCTTGGGCATATTTTTGTGTTTGGCCGGAGGGGTGCATCGCGGGCGGCTTCCCCGTGAGGTTGGGAGCATCTTCTCTGCTCAGCGTGCATCAGGGTGCCCTGAACACAGAGTTAGTGGGTGGTTTCCCCTTGGCCTTCCCTGGAGAGTTCCTTGATGCTTGTGAGAAATGATGTGTGTTGTGTGCAGGTTTTTTTAAAACCTTCAGAAATTTGTTATTTGGGAACCAAATTCTTACACATTTGCTTCAGGGAACTGACCTAAGTGAGGAGACTGCATGCCAAAATAAGCCTTCTCCAAACCAACTGTTTAGGTTAGCTATTTGAAAGGGAAAGGGCAGATATATAGAACAGTGGCATGTAAAACTGTGAAAATAAGTGTTTCTCATGCAAAAACTTACCAACTTCCTGCATCAAAAGGCAAAGTCAGTAAAAGCATGGTGTTTCAGTCTGTTTTAACTCCCTACAGGAGCACTCCATTAAGAAAGGAACTTTTTGCAAAAACTGTAATATTTTGCATCAGAGACTAGTTTCATTATTCTTACAGCAGAAACCAAAGTCTTTGGTATTTATTGTCCAGCTGTTCTGACAGGGAAGAGTTGAAAATAGGTATCAGTATCTGTTCAAAATCCTGAATATCTTCTAGACTGTGTATTTTTCTTGTCAGTGATGAAAGGTATGGGCTGGCCCTGGGGCTTCCACTATTTGAGTCAGACTTTCTGTTTATATGTTAAGGAGTAAATTTATAGTTTGTTATTTTTAAAAGTTCCTGGTTCTCTGAAACTATTTATTGAGAGATCAGAAGGATTAATGTTGTCTTCATTCTCTCGCTCCTGAGCTACTTGTTCATCGGTTTCTACGTTTTCAGAGACCTTCTTGATGTTTACAAAAGAAGAAGAATAAAATGGCAGGAGGCTAGAGGGGAAGGAGAGGCTTTGCATCCCAATGTGCTTCCAAGCCCACTTTCCTCTATCTTTCTGTGTTACAAGAATGGAAGTGTAATGTTGGTTTCTAATAGAGACCAAAGAGACTAGAAAAGAGGCCGTGGAGAAATTGTAGAAATTGCATAATTACTTGCTTCAATAATCAGATTCTTCCCAGATATAACGGCTTATCTATGTTATAGTTTTGATTAAAAATAATTTGTGGTTTTACTCATAAATCTGACAATATCTACTTTGTTAGGAATGAATGAAATGTGTGGATAGAAGCCTCAGTAATACAGCATTTTACAACTATTTTACTGTGTTGGTTTACAGTGATGAGTACAACTATTTTGCCTTTAGCGCAGCCATCTGTCTGTCAGGCTAATCCCTCCAAGTTGTAAAAGTGTGTCCCCAAGGTATGCGTATCCTCCAGTGACCCAGGTGGTGGCAAACAGCCATTGGGTTTTCCCTGGGGATACAATTTGCACTGCATCATCCAACAGGACTTCTGTGAAAGCTCTGACAGGCACATCTCCCTCCTCTTGAGGCCCATGGGCAGCCGGTCACGTCGGCCGGATTAGCAGTGACCAGTATATTTGCTAAGAGATTTCTTTCTCGGCAGTTTTGCTTTAGCAGAGGGTCTTGCACAAATTCAGTTCTACTGCCATGCTATACCGTGAGATATCAAGATGACTCCTGGGAGTGGAAGTGGGGAGGGTGTGCTTTGGAGGGGCCTCCATGGAGGGATTCTGTTTGGAATGAGACGTTTCCATCCCAAAAACAGTGTGCAGTGGCCATAGTTTCTGGTTTGTTCAGGCACCTTCCGCTAGATGCAGAGAGGCTCTGCAAAGCATGATGTATATAGTTTTAATGCAGAAAGCAATTGTGTATTGGCTAGCACAGAAGATGGACAGGATTTATCCGGCTAAGTGGAAGCACCACCGACGAGGCCCCAGAGAGTCTGTCCTGGCCTGGCAGATGCCAGTCAGGGTGGGGAAGAGAGCCCCTGCGACTCCCAGAGCAGGGTCTTTGGTGTGGCTTAGTTGCCATCTTCCCCTGGCCTCCTTAGCATGGCTGACAGTGACACCTGGACTTGACCAGTCCTGACTATCCCTGGCCAGTGCCAGCCTGCCTCCAGCATGTTTCCTCCTGTAGGATTTTGTACCTTTCTGTGCCTGTGTTTTCCCTCTTGACTCCTTCAGCTACCAAATCCCCTCTGAGCAGTCCTAAGGCTGTTTATACTTTTTACCTCTGTTATCTTTTGACAGACATTTTCTTTGGGTTTTTTTCACAGTAGTCTAAGTCCATGTGGCACAGCTGTGCCGTACTGGGGCTGTCCTGTGGGGCCTTGGTGCCCAGGTACCTAAATCTGTGGTAGGGCTGGGGAAAGCCTTATGGCAGAGGCTGCCCAGAGAGTGGGTGTACAAGGGACATCTTCATTGCTCTTCACTTTGGTGTTGAGTAATTTCCAGAATGTTTTGTATCATGTTAGACATGACAGGATCCTTCTGAAACACAAATATTTACATGTGTCCAGAGACATTGCTGGATGTTGATAATGGAACGTAAGGTCCGCGATGCTATTCCTTACCAGAGGTGCTCTGCCTCCCATTCTTGTCTGTAAGTTTCTGAGTCTCAAGGTAGATTTGAAGAACATGGTGTACGTAAAAGATCTTTCCTCTTGGCTATCCCCAAAAAAATGTCTTCTAAATATGCTTCATAAAATGCTCAGGTTAGAGTTTGTTTCTGGTTTTGATGAAAGAACACTTACTGGTGCCTCACAACTCAGCCCTGTCCCAGAGAGAAACTGAATCCCATTCTTTTACTTTTTGCTTTGCTATTGTAACTCAGAACTCTAGCCAGAGGTTGAAGGGTATGACTTTCAGCAATGTTTATGTCTTTGTATAAAGTTTTCTGTTTATCTTCTTTGTCTCTTCATTATCTATAGCTTGCTGTTACTCAGAAAGTTGATACTCCTGTATTTTTATTTTTAATGATTGTTTGGGGTACTTTCCTCTTTGGGAAATGCTAGTGTAGTGGTGTGGAAGAAATTATGGGGGTTTTAATTTGATGAGAGTTAAAATCACCATGAAACATATCCTGTCATCATCTCTGTTGCTGTAGCAGATACTGGAAAGGGAATTTAGCGTGGGTCTTTGTGATGCAAATGAGTCAGAACGTGGGAGGAAAAAAGTGGTTCCTAAAAACAATATCGTTGAGGGTTAGTTTCATATAGCATTGCAATGTATATTTGCAAAGAAGGTGCCAGCACACTTTCCCAAGTGTTGTTTTTTGTCTTATGGTAATGATCTTTCATATTGCAGAAATTCCAAGGTGAATTAGTAGGCAAGTGCTGCTTTACAAGATTTATTCTCACTCTGCCTTTGTAATATCTAGTCTTAGTGAGTGTTGTTCTCATACTGGCTTAGATCACTTTCTCATTGTGATATTTGCATTAGAAATGGTTCCCTTTCATTTTTTCTTTAATCACAGGTAGCTTTGCTATAACATTTAAACTGTGACTAACACTTCTTGTTAACACTTAATCTTTTAAATGATACTTTGAAATTGTTTAAATCAGTATTTTAAATTGAACAAGGCCTTAGAGCCACTCTGTAGGACTGTATCATTAACCTATAATTGTATATTGCATGAAGTACTTTGTTTTCATTACTTTGGAAAAAAAAAAGTAATGACCTTGCAATTGACTCCTCTGTTTCACATTTTCAGCTGAGCTTTAACACCATTAGAAGTAACTGCTTGCATTGACCACAGAAGGAGCCAAAGAAGCAACGTACTGCACTCAGACCTAATTCAGTTTAAACCTAACAAAGTTAATATTAATTGGTGATTTACCAAGTCCAAGGCCTCAGTTAAATGAAAGTCGAGACTGTGAAACTCCTTTTTCTTTTTGTAGATTGCCAGCCCTGGGTTTTAAAATATACCATGCTGAATTTTGATTTTCACATCAGGGTACCTAACACTTGAATAGCCAGTAGGTTTGTACTGCCTGAAATACTCATCTAAACTATTTAAAGTGGGCATTGAGTATGGAAAGTTCCTGTTAGTGAGGAAGCCCCACTTCATGCAGAAGTTATTTGGAAAATATTCTTAAAAAAAAACCTTTTTTTTCCTTATTTGCCTAGAGCGTATTTCTCTTCAAAGCCTGTCAGTACTAAATAATTGTCGGGCCCCACAGTCTTTACTCATGTTGATAGGCAGCTCGAGCAGCCGGGTGTGCCTCCCATTCATCTGTTCCCAGTATCATCAGACACAAGGAGGGCAGAGCAGACTGTCCAAACTGGCTGTCATTTCAAGAAGACTGGGACACATGAAAGCAGTAAGTAATAATGACTTAGCTGGAGGACTGAGCATTCTGTACCACATGAAAAATGTGCACTGCTTAAAACCATGAAACTTGGCAGATAGGCTTAGGATTTGCTAAAGGCAGAGAACAAAAGCAAACATGGTGCTTTCTGATTGCCTACTGCAGAAAACTGAGCTCTCCAGCAGAAACTCTTTCGACTCCAGTTTTCCACAGGTTCTTAAACATGGCAGGAAGAAAATTTTAGCAATGTTATACAGATGGCAAATGTCAGATTTTTTTCTTTCTTTTTGTTCTAAAAAGTAAAGCAGGATCTATTTGTCCTAATCTCAGTTTCCAGAAAATAAAATGGCTAAGATGGTTCTTTTTAAAGCTTATGGGCTAGGGGAAAAAAAAAAAAAAAAAAAAAAAAAAGAATTGTGGAGACGAAAGAACAGAGGGGCAGAGCTAATTTTTTAAATACCTTCAAGGTAGATTCAGCTTGGCAAACTTGTCTACAAATATATCATCCAGAGAAAGCAGCAGCTGAACAATCTACAGATTTTCTTCTTTATTTTTCTGTAATACACGTGCTTGTAGTCAAAACGGTCAAGAGATGGGGTAGGAGTAACTCCCAACATAATCTATGTGCGTTGGCACATTTATTGATCATGAAATATAAGATCAGTAACCACCGACTTAGCGTGAAAAGGTCTGTAAATACTTGGTTGCATTGGTGAGGTAAAGGATAAATTTCAGATCTTGACTGGAGAAATCTAAGCCATGTTGCTTTCCTTTGAGTGGGCTTGTGGCACAGTTTATTTCCCCAGGCCTCATCTAGCTGTTCTCAGTCATCTCGAGAAACTTCAGAAAGGGCAAGCTGTCAACTGGGCTCAGGCAGGCTCAGGAGGGTAAGAACAAGTACCAGTGCCTGCCTTCTGAAGTGGTTTGAAAGGGGAAATAAATGAAAATTCCTTTGCATCCTTTCAATAATTTGAAATAGGCTTGTGCCTGTCTTTTGTGCAGTGAGCTAGAGCAAATTTGGGTCATCAATATTCCAGGTACAAGGAGAGGATACTTTCATTTTGCACATCTTTAAAAACAGCATGTCGTCTTGCTCCCTGTTGTTCATATTTTTAACTGTTAATTAAATCCACTGACATTGCAGCTGTTTAGATTATTAATAGTATCCCTGATATTTGAAAATAATTAGATTGCTAATATTTTTATGATCTCAGTAAATAGATTTCACACTGGACTAAATCATGCTCCATTTAAAAAGCAAGAAAATATATTTAAGTCATGAATGTTTATTGTAATTAAAACGTCATTTATAGTCAAAGCTTTGTTTTGAATTTTCATATAATGTGAAACAAAGGATTTCAGAGTCAGGTGTGGGGTTTTTTTTGGTTTTGTTTTTTGTTGTTGTTGTTGTTGTTCCCCATAGTTCCAGGATGATCCATTCATAGAGATCCACAAATGTCATTAGAAGCCTGAGGGCTGACTCTTTGAAAGTTTGTTTAACTCAGTGATCGCACAGAAATATATCAGTGTGTAATAGAATGGAGGATATATTGGGGAAATGTTGGACAGCTTGAACATGAGAAAACAACTGTACACTTAGGCAATGTTTGGGAATTTCTGTCTTAATATGACATGTTATTGTTAGTTTGAAAAGGCATTTTAAGAATACTTGGAATGGTGCTTGCAATTGCATGGTTTCTTTGAAGGGAAGGGTTGTTTGCTTGCTTGTTTAATGTATTGCTTCTGGTAAAACTATTTTTTTTAATAAGTAGCCGCCTTCTCCAGTACTGTCATTTCCTAATGAGCTGCTTCTGTGATGCCACAGCCTAATATTTAGGTTGTTCCATTTCAATAGCAAAGAAATCTGGTATTGTCATAAGCATTATGCATTAAGCAAATGAATGAGACTGACATAGCTGCCATGTGTACACAATTTTCTTTCCTGTCTCATCATGTCTTTGCTGATAACATGTAGAAAAGCTGTTTGAAAGGACAATTGATTTGTGGTAAAACTGTTAGTAGTCTGCTAATGTGACACAGAATGCTTATAGAAAGATTTAAAGAAGAAAATGCTTATAGAAAGATCTAAAGAAGAGCTTAGTAATTTAATACACTTATCCAAGCTTGTAAAATGGAATTTTGCAGTTCTAAATATATTCTAATATTTGGAAGAGACCAAGTGTTGGAATCAGTTAATACCAATGTTATATGCCTATTTCTGGGACAAGTAACAGCTAATTGTCATGTAATTACGGAGATGAGAGCACTTCATACCCATTTCACTTCTTAAAGGCTGACTCTTGTGATTCTCACAATGCTTGAAAGAATCTTATATCAGTCTGGCCAGCAAGATACCTTTAAAGCAAGATACTACCAGGATGTTGAGACTACTTTTAAGGAGAGTTTTCAGTCTTGATCCAGTAAGCTCTTACATTGAGGCAAATATGTGGAGTACTCTCTGTTATTATGGTGTTGTGTTTGTTATCTCTGAGTGTTTTATACAATACTTTATGAGGAACTGACCCAAGTGTAAGTCCCTGTGCAGGCTCTCAGCTCTAAAAAGACTGGAGGAATGGATTGTGGCAACAGCTGATGATTTGTCGTCTCTGTGCTGGGAAACAAGACAACAGTTCTTTATCGTGATACTATTTTTTTGTTGTTTTGCACCCCACCCTATCCTCCACAACCAAATAAATGCTCTTAAGATTAAATTGAGAAAAGTTAGGCTGGATCTAATAATGGAATAAAACATGCAGCTTGCAAGGCAAATACCTGACATGTTATTCTAAGGTGCTCATTTCTTTGACTAACTTCATGTGAATAGAATTTAGCTTTGGATTAGTATACAAATCAAATATAGATGTTTTAATTGCAAGTACTACTGGAAAATATCTTAAGGAAGCAATCCTAATGCAGGAAAAAAACAACACAAAAGAAAACAAACGGTTTCAGGAGCTGTCCATAATGACTATAGACAACTTAATGTGATGAATAGCACACATTTTCCATATAAAAACCCACTAACATTATACAAATAAGGATCATCTGGTGCAAAGCCCATAAACTCTACAGAATAAGCTATAGAGTAACTTCTTAAATAATTTAATGAACCTTTTGTAAACAAGCTGCAGCGAGCAAGGCCCTAATGGCTCTGCAAATACGAGCTTTTCTTTGGAAAAAAATCTACCAAACCTGGAAGTGGATTAATATGTAGATTTACAGAAATGTCTCTGGTTTTAATTTGAAATTTCAGATAATGCTGTATTTCACTTACTTTATGTGAAAAGTTACTATGTTTCTAGAATAGGCTAAGATGTTATATAAAAGTAAATAATTATATAAAGTAAACTTAATTAGTCTTATGCCATAAGGGGAAAAAAACCCCGTAATTTACAATACCTCCAGAATTATATAAACTAACTTTGTGACAAAAAGAACCAATTAGTGTTAATATACTAGGTCTCTCTTTAGACTATTTATATGATTTATTTTTGTGTCTGTACACTAATTCTGAAAGTCCCAAGAAGGACAAAAATCTTGATTCTGTAGAGTCATAACAGGCTTCTGCAAATAATCATACTTTGTGATTTTAAACAGACATAGAGAAATAGGATAGATGTTCCCATATCTTAATATCCTTGCTGCTGTGCATTTTTGTTCAATCAAACTGTGGTTCGCTACAGAGAGTAACAGCAGTTGTAGTGCTGAAAATCCATTTTCCTGTGCTTTACTTAGGCAGGTCAAACAGCCACAACACCAGAAAAAAGGAAGGCATCTTTCCACATTTCCTACATTTCAGTGCTATGATATCACTTTATCACTTGTATTGGTTCATAACAAAAAGTGACAAATTTGTTTTCTTAGTTTAAACATTTGTGCAAGCTGTATCATGGGATTAAAACATGTTTTTCATTTCTGCCTTTTATTTTTGTCTGCTTTATTCTTGGAGCTGTTATGTGTGTGTTTCTAAACTGCATCTGAAAAGCTTTATTAAGAGTTCTGTTAAAGTAGCGTAGACAAATGATGCGCTTAAAAGTTGTGAAATTCAAGAATTAAAGCTCCTTGTATAATCTTAATTTTGGCCTCCCTATGCTTATGCACAATGGCACAGTCTTTAATTAGAGAATCACATACTGTTTTTTTCCCCCTAGGAGTTACACTTCATTCAGTGCACAGGAGGGATAATGCTTACTTGATGATTGCTGCCTTCATCATTTTGTTTCATTCTCACTGTTCTGTGTGTGGCCATAGGCTTTATTTATTGCACCCTAATCAAAGCATGCTCTGATGACAAAATTAATAATTTCCTTTGGGCTTTTTCTGTGGTTCTTATCACTTTAGGTCTGAGTAGTTCACAAGTGTTATTAGTCATTGTCTTTACAGTGCCCAGTTTTCATTGTGGAGACAGTATTTCAGGTGAGCAGTTGAAATACTAAAAAGCAAACATAAAAGGTATCTGGTCATTTTCGGTGCTACGGTTGTGATGAGTTGTGCCTGATAGTTCAGATGATTTTTTTATTGCATAACACAGGGGTCCTCTGATTCTAACAGAAATGATGAGTTTTCAACACTTCTTCAAATTCAGTACCCAAAAGATCAAGAGCGCATAATAGCCACACTTAGGGGGCTGGTTTAAATGATATAATGTGCAGGAAGAGAAGAAATAGAAGCCAGTCCCTCAGGGCAGTACTATCTGTAGGATTATTGTTTCATTTCACATTTGCCACATGGCTTCCACTCTCAGCAACACTTCAGACAAAGGCACTATGGAAAACAGCTTTACTGTGGGTTTTTGTGTCCAACTGCATGCCAAGAGTAGATCCATTCTGTTCAATGATTGGGGAAATGATATGAGGTTAAAAAAAAAAAAAATCAGTTTAGGCTTGTATCATGATGCATGACTGCCCTGGCAGTGTGCAGTAGTAAATGTTCTGCTTTGAATGCAGATTGGGAAAAAATCAGACAGGAAAGAGAAGAGAGAGATACAGCAGAACAAGTCTTTACTAGAGTCTTCTTACTTGAAAGAGGGAGGAAGAAAGTTGAATTCTGTGTATGAGGAAAAGGCAGACTTGCAGTAGTTAAGCAGAAGAGAGTTATGTGAGATAGTGCAGGTATTGCAGTGGTCTCTATCTGTAGCCATCAGACTGTTCGGTCCCATCTTCCAAAGACCTCCCATTAACGGTTGGTCTACAGACTCCTTTCCATTCTTTCTTAAGTAGCAGGCGGCTCTTTCCTCTCTTTCCAAATTTCCTATTTCACCATATTCCTTGACCACATCTTATTTTCTCTCTGTCTTTTTCTACTCGGGCAGCTGAAAGAAACAACCTCCTTCTCAGTTCAGCACAGGTGTTGGAAGATAGATGGGCAGCAGGCTTTCTGCCTGCAGTTTACTGCCTGGTCCTGGTCTGGCTCAGAGCTGCTGGGAGGTGCTCAGAAGTACCAGGAGAAGCCTTGCTAAGCTCCTGGAGCCCTGGGCCAAGAAGCGTTTAGTTTCTTTGAGTTATTGGTAGGTAGGTTATTAATGAGCTTTTGAGAAGTTTAGCTGTTTGTCCTGACTGTGTGCTTTTAAAATGCGATAAGCCTTTAAAAACTATAATTTTGAACCTCTGTTTTAGAAATGTGGACAGATTTTCATGGGTATGTGACGAGCCACATTTGCTATACAAAAGTCTGTAACTCCCTCCTGCCTAATCTCCTTGCTTCAGATCAGTGAAATAGCAGAGCGTACACCAGCCATTTTTTAACATATGCCAGATATTTCCCAAAACCAGCAAAGCTGTTTGGCAGAATAATTCCCCTTTCATTTTTGCCTTATTCACTCTTTACTCTAAAACAACCAAACAAACCAAACAAAAAACCCACCAAAAATACAACGTTCCCCATCTTGGATGTCAAAGATAGGGAAAAAAAAATATTAGCTGCAGTTATGAGCAGTTAAAAACAGGTTAATAAAACATGAAATATCAGATAATCTTAACAATGACCACTTCTCTCTATATTCCTGTAGTATTACTGAAGTTTTTATCTGAGATTGTGTTAACCATAAATGGAGTAATAATATATGGGACACTAAATTATGTACAAGATATGGAAGTGAAACGAGTCTATGGGATTTCCCACTCTACAAGTTTTTAAAACAACACTTTTATTTGTATTATTTAAAAAATTACTCTCCCCCTTGAAAAAAAAGATAGCTCCTTTGAGCGCATTAATGTTTGCATGCAATTTCATAGCAGTGTCTCTTCTTCATATACCTCATTCTTCAAATAGACGCACTGTATCATGGTACCTGCAGTTGGTAAAGGCTGAAGAAGGAAAGGGAAAATGTGTTTTTACATGCTAAATCCGAGGAGTGCAGAAAAGCCAAATAGAAAGTTTGCCATTATTTCTAATTGGTCTATCACTGTTCTTTGAATGTTGCATTGAACATAGTGCAATGCAAATGGTTCGGATTTTGGTTTGGGATTTGTGGTTTTTTTTAGTAGAGTGTTCCAAACAACATTGTAGAGTACACTGAGGGGTTTCTTCTCTGTTCCATTGTACATTGCAGTTAAGATGATATATATCTCCAATATAACAGAATGGGAAAGCAGGGCTGCCTTTTTTTTAGTTCTGGTTCTGTTTAAGCTTAAGAATCAACATAGGCTTTTTTTTTTTTTTTTAGTTTGTTTGTTTTGGTTTTAGTACCTGTGAAACACATATTGAATTTTTAAAATATATTTAAATATGTTTTGAAATGGTTTAGATTTAAAAGATTGATTTTACATCAACCAAAGCACATTTGGGTTTAGATTTATGAAGGATTCTGTAAACTCACATTTTTGCTTTGAATTGATTCTCATTGGTAGGTGTTGACTACCTTGTGTTGTGGTTTAACCC
>VZTL01016217.1:3178-15136 GCA_013400535.1 Scopus umbretta
CCCCCCCCCCACTTTTGGCCTTTTTGGCGTCAGTTATTAAATTTGGCTCTGTCATAATATGTACGTTTCCTCTAAGGTCACATTTTGATAAGACAGAGAAGTAAAAGAAGATTGATATACAGGATTAGATCCCAGGAACTTGTGCTTTTGCATTTAGGAATCAGTTTTACTTGAAAGTTCTCAAGCTGACAGGAGTGCTGAAGGCATACTAATATTTTTTTTCCTGTATCTGAATCTGGTAATTGATGTTTTTTAATTTTTTAAGATTTAAGAAGAAACATCGGGGTTTTTTCCCTTTAGTGTTAAGATTGACTTTTGTGGGAAAAAGGAGGTTGCTAATACCACAGCATTACATTTTGCTGGGAAGGGAGATCCTTAAACGTGGCTACTCATTCACTCTTACAGTACTGGTAAGCACCCTAATATAAAGCCATGGATCTCCCAATTGTTGTTATAGTGCTTATTAAAACTGCAGTTTGGTGAACACCTGAAGCAGGTATAAGCCAACACTGCTGCCGCTGAAGCAGCGCGTCTGTTGCACAGTGAAGAAGCTGCTTGTGTCCGTTCTGCCTGCTTTTTTATGCCTAGCACATTTACCTGTCTAGCAGTGTGGTGTGGAAATGACTGGGGAGCTTGCTCTAAATGGAAGACTGCATTTTCCCCACTCCCTCAAGCTTCAGGTATTTAAGAGGTGTAGGGACAAGCAGAGGGTCATACTGTTTATTTTGGTGACCATACCTCTTTATATCAGCCTAACCGATTTGTAGCTAGCTTAAACTGCAAATCTGAGTTTGGTGCAGTAAAGATTGATTTAAAATAGTTGTTTTTTTTTCTTTTTATCTTTTAAAAAAAAGGAAAGGAATTGTAAAAATAAGACTCAAGTCACCAGTAGAAAGCAGAAACTGTTTAGAGGAATTGCTTAAACATAAAAGCAGTGGGTAGTTTCTTGTTCTGTTCTGTATGGGTTCTGATCATAAGTTTGCTATGGGCTTTGCAAAATCCCAGCCATAATGAAGATGCCGTTTGTGCATCTTGCCATTTGTATTTGCTATACGTGTATATCGGATGTTTTTCCAGTTAACTTTTTTCCATCCAAATCATACAGAATATACTGCTTCCTTAAATATTTTATGTTATTTATAAACTTCATCTAAAAGTTGCCCCATCTTCAGGGAGATGATTATTTTTGTCTTTGATTTTGTTATTTTGCTTGTGACAGACTCATCCAATGTTGTGTGAGGACGGTTGTTTATGTGGGGGTCAAAAAGCAACGGTGCAAATTCATGGAAGACTAAATCTCTTGAGGGTTATTAAATTTAAATTCCCTGCATCTTACTAGGAAATCCTTGAAGCACAGTTTTCTGGAGGACGGGAGAGCATTACTGAGAAATATTGCCAGAAGATTGTCCTGACCTGGGCATCTGTTGTGGTCTTTGACAGAGACAGAACAATGAGTTAAATTTAATTTTTTTTTCTGACCTGCTAAGGTTGTTTTAGTTTTTCTTGGTTTTTTGGAGCAGCAATGGCTGCTCTGATTTTTAAATGAAAATACGAACCTTTTCAAGAATGAGAAGCATTAATAAAAAAAAAAACAACCCTTTGTGAGTCTTTCTCTTTTTTTTTTGTTGTTGTCTTTAGATCTGCCAGCTAAATATCTTCAAATAAGAACACTTAAAAAAAGCCTCATTGTTTTTGTGTTTGTACTGTGCTAACTTCAGTAAGTAGGTCTTCTGATGAGAACTGTTCTAGGTGAAGTATATATGTTTTTAGTTGAACCACCATTCCCTTGGCGAGAAACCCTCCTTTTCTGCATCAGATTTGAATGTGTCTGAGACATACTTTAGTTTAGCTGACATGATCTTAGCTTTGTAGTACAAAATCAATGGGTACGAGAATGCTCCATAATCCATCTTTTTTTTCTGCTCAAATGAACACGTCCTTTAGCAAATACCTAGGTATGTGCTGCAGACTCACTGTTGCTATGCATGCAGTTTTCCTATGGCAGCTCATTTGGAGAACACTGTTCAGCAAAAGGCCTAAAATCAAATTCTCTGAAGTTGAGGAAGTTATTTACCATTTTGTTTACACACACACGCTCTGCCAGCTTACTAACTTTCATAAGTTCTCTCTTTTTGGTTTTCATCTGATAATCAAACTGATGGCCTGCTGTGTTTTTTTCTTCAGTTGAGTAGGTGCTTCAGAATTACACTCTATCAGGTCTTGTTTGATAGCGTAAGATACGACTATATTTCATTTAAAAGTAACTAACTTGACTTGAATGGAAATAAATGAAATCACTTCATAACATGAAGTGTAGTTTTGATCTTGCAGGAATTAAGCTGTGATTTCCTCCTTAGTGCAAACTCTACATCTGCTTTTGTTATTTCTTTTCCTCATATCCTTCTCTTTCTCTCTTCCCTTCCTTCACTACCATTTTCAGGTGCTCTAAAGTTCTGTTAGCTATACTAGGTACTTCAGTGCTACAGTGTTTATACCAGAAAAATCTGAATATAATTTTTTACTGCTGCTTTTCTCGTGTGTGCTTATTTTACTCAAGTTCTTTGTGCTGTGAATACAGAGCTCCTATTGTGATCCCTACAAGTTAACCCAGTATTTTCCAGTGTTGTCATTACACTGCTGCTTCCTGGCCAATTTTGGCTGTGCAATGATGAAGGCAGCCTGAGGTACTCAAGATGACAAAATACCTGCAAAAAAGAGGAAAGTTAAAGATACTGCACCTGAAGACCTCTCTTTATTGCCTGTCCTGTCAACCATATTATGTACAAATTTATTATTTCATGATTACTTTTGATGGAAAAATGAAGCTAGCAGGAATTTTAATGTAACATCAAAGTCTTGCCTTGACATCAGTTGTTTGTGCTGGGCACTATTCCACTAGGGTAAACCAGTACCAACTGGATTTTATAGTCTAAATCAGGGTCTTGGTTCCCTGGAAATTCATGGTCATCTGAGAAGTGAGCTGAGAATGTGAATGTTATGCAAAGGTCTCACAGCTGTAGGAAGATTTTAGACAATCCACAAACTGATGAAGGTTGAAATGACTGACGCAAGTGATTTGAAGACACAGGTTGGTTTTGCAGGGTGAGATGGGTTGACTTTGGCTGGCTGCCAGGAGCCCATCAAGCTGCTTTATCAGTCCTGGCTTCTCTGCCACATCTGGAGCATCACAGTGGGATGGGGAATGGGGGTTGTGGCTGGTCCATCATGCGTTGTCTCTGCCGTTCCTTCCTCCTCACACTCCATCATGGGGTTCCACCCACAGGAGACAGTCTTTCATGAACTTTTCCAGCGTGGGCCCTTCTCAGGGGCTGCAGTTCTTCATGAACTGCCCCAGCGTGGGTCTGTTCTATGGGGTGCAGTCCTTCAGGAGCAGACTGCTGCAGCGTGATTTCCCCATGGGTTCACAAGTCCTGCCAGTAAACCTGCTTCAGCGTGGGCTCCTCTCTCCATGGGGCCACAGGTCCTGCCAGGAGCCTGCTCTGGTGTGGGGTCCTCCCTGGGCTGCAGGTGGATATCTGCTCCACTGTGGACCTTCATGGGCTGCAGGGCAGCAGCCTGCCTCACCATGGTTTTCACCATGGGCAGCAGGGGAAGCTCTGCTCTGGTGCCTGGAGCACCGCCTCCTACTCCTTCTTCACTGACCTGGGTGTCTGCAGAGCTGTTCCTCTCACATATTCTCACTCCTTTCTCCGGGCTGCAGCTGTGCAGGTTTTTTCCCCCTTCTTAAACATGTTATTCCAGAGGCGCTACCACTGTCACTGATGGGCTTGGTCTTGGCCAGCGGAAGGTCCATCCTGGAGCTGGCTGGCATTGGCTCTATCGGATGTAGGAACATCTACCAGCGTCTTGCAGAAGCCACCCCTGGAGCCTCCTGCTCCCAAAACCTTGCCACAAACCCAATACACAGGGTGGGTAAAGCAGAGAGATAGAAAGATGCATCATGTGTAAAGCACCAAGCAGACATTGAGTTACTTGTTCTGTTCAATTATTGGTCTAAAGAGAGATCTGATATTGTGGCTCATAGTTTTGAAAGTACACTTTCTTTGACCTTAGGACCTTCAAATTTTAGACTGTTTTTGTTGAGGATGGTTGGAGAATTACAGATTGAGAATTCTTGGATTGTTTGTGTTTGGTTTTTTTTTAAGTTGTACAGGGCTCTTACTGGTATAAAAGGTCTTTAATCTTGTTGCTAGTTTTATTGTTAAGGTGATTGTTTTTTCAAAAAATTACAATTTTAAACCTATGTCAGGATTTTAAACCTATGTCAGAATAAGATTTCATTTGTCTAGCTTTCTTACCACCACCGTAACAATTTTACAATTTTTTTTTTCCCTGAAGGTTGGAAACTTTTTTTAAATGTTAAACAAAAGCAAATCCTCAGGCCTGTTTGTTGAAGAGAAACTGTGCTTGGTTGTTTATTTAGAAAACTTAAGTATATAAATATTTTACATGTGTTACCACAAGCTTACATAGGTTATAAATGGAAGTTTTAATAGACAGAAAACCAATTCTAATTGTCAGACTTTGTAGCTGCTTTTATACATGTTTCTCTTTAATTTTTGGTAATGCTGTTTCTGTGGTCATAAGCATAATCTGTGTCATCTGCAGAGCAATGTTTTGTTTTGTCTTTATAGAGTACAAGAGTGTATTTATATCGGAAATTAGTCAATTGGTATTCTTAGTTCAGCTTGTTAGCAGTTTGTATGCTAAATAGATAACGACGGAATACAAATATATTGAGGGAAGTTCAGTTTCATTTAGGACTCTAATTGTGAAACTATAATTCATCCTCTTCCAATGGATATAAAATATCTAGATCAATTTGAATTGTAGAATTTAACTATTTGACATGGGTCATTTTCTCTTTTGGGAAAAAGTATTCAGAAAATACAAAAATGTTAATACCTTTCATCTTTGCTTCTTTCAGACAACCCCATGGTTTGCTCTGCCTACAGCTGAAGTCATCGCTAGTTGTGGTTTTGCTCTTAGTTTGCTGTGCTTGACAGGAGAGGTAACTGGTTTAAAATTAAAATACTTCCTGTAATTCCTCAAATCTAGTAAATGTGCTTGTAGTGGTAGACTTAATGCTTGCCTTTTCTGCTAAGAGATTTCTGAAAGCAAAACAGTTTAATCACTGTACCTTGATGCTGCCTGTGAGTGGGTGTAATGCTATCTACAGAGTGTAGTCTAATGAAAAATTAGCGTGGGTTGTTTCGATAATATGAATGCAAAATACCTGTATATATTTTCTGTCTTTTTTTCCCTAAGTGTTTTTGCTCCTTTTTAAATGTTTGCAGGTTTTCATGGATCTCAACAGTGCTAGCACTATTGTTTTGCGAGTCTTGACCCAAGCTACTAGTCAAGATACTGCAGTGTTGAAACCAGCTGAGGAACAACTGAAGCAGTGGGAGACACAGCCAGGTTTTTATTCAGTCTTGTTGGTAAGATACAGTGGAAAAGTGCTATTAAGTAGACTTTGAGTAATTTTGATTGTGGCTCTCTAGAATACCTGTTGAACCACGACCTCTGGCTGAGAGAAGCCTTGTGTCGTCGTGGTCCAGCTACTAGTATCCTTATGCTGTGTGGTGGTAGGCATTGTCATCACTGTGTGTCAAAGCAGGTTCTTTTCCCAGGTGTTCCAGGAGAAGGAGGAAATCCGACCCTAGCAGCATGAGGGGATGGGCTTTAGTGCTAAACCTGTTGTTGGCCTGTTATGAATTCTAGAGAGCAGAAGGCCTACAGGACCCTCGTCGAAGGAATTCTCTTTACTACCCCATGAGGCAGGGACACTTGTATATACCAAGGAAGTAACCACCTTTTCTTTGTTGTGGAGCTAATGCAGTATGACTGTTTTCATAGAAGTTCCCCCATGCTTTTCATTGCACCAGGATTAATACCCAGCTTTTTAATACCCAGGGATTGCTTTTCTCAGTGGAGAGAGATTCCTAGGGAGACTAGCTGACTGGGCTGGTAGTAAGGTTCCTGAAATGGGAAAGATGAGTACTTCTAAAGGTACTACGACCATTGATGAAGTAGATGCATTAATATGGTGCAAGGTGATGAAAACGTAGTCAGAGAAGGAGACCCAGCTGTTTCAGAGAAGATACTCAGAAGTTAACAGTGGTGTTACTCTCTGATTCCTATGTGTATGTTTATAATAGTCTTAAAAACACAGATAAACCGCTTTTTCTACAAACACTTGTCTTCAGTGCATAGGATGAATGACTCGGAATTGTGGAGTGACATGTTCTGTTCTCTGTAGATCCTCTGTTTCATTTGTTTGGAAAGATGAAGGAGAGTCAGGGGATTTAGGGAAAAGGCAGAAAAAAAACCCTGACTTTTGAGCTGTGAAATTGCATTTTATCCACTGCTTTTGCCATAGGGTTTCTGTGGTGATAAACGATCTTGATAGAAAACAGCAGAAATTGCCACTGACTGGGCATTCTTTATTTTCTGGATGTTTGCTGTGAGAGCTTACAGCTCAGGTTATAGACAAGTTGAGCACTCACAGGTGTAACTGAAGTTGATATGAGTTCACTTTAAATAAAAGAGCTAAAAATGCAGGGTTTGGAAGGATCAAATATTGTTAATTCTATTAATGTGGTTAAGTAGCCCAGTTTGGGGCCGCATCAACCTTTCTTCAAGTGTGAAATATAAACAGGAATCTTCCAAACTAAGTAAAAGTAAAGAATCTGTACTTCTTTCTTCAACTTTATTACAGCAGAGGGACTACCCGGGAGAGAAGGTAGTTGGCACCTTCTTGGTGGAGCAGAAAAGGGTGGGGGGAAGCAGGTGATTATAAATGGGGAGTTGGTAAGATAACTATCTGTTAATCTGTATGGGATGTGGGGAGTAATATAATTGGTGTCAGATACATTTGCCTCTGGGATGATCAGGATAGAGAAAATTACAATGAACCATGAAACATGCACCTTTGAATCTACAATTTTTAGTACCTAGTGGAGTTAATGATGTTAGTTTCTGTGCTTCTCTTTTGAAGGTGTTATGTACCCCTGTCTTGAAGAACAGAGCTGAAAAGTCAGAGATTAGGAGTGGCTGTTTTTGAAAAGCAAGCTCTGTCCTTTACCAGTTGTATCAATTTATGTGTTGTTTAGCTTAGTTCCTGTTATTTCTAAGATGGCATTAATGTGTTATGTGAAATAGTTTGTTTTGGGAACCTCACGTATAGGTACAGAGTATATAGAGAGGTTTCACTGGTTCTTGTGTAGATACCTTTGGCCTTTTTTTGCTTTTTATTTTTATTTTATTCAAGCCCAGTCTAGTTTTACGGTATTTTGATTTGAAGCTTTTCTTCTGATGAGTATTTTAGCAAGGAGGGGAGTGGTAATTAGAAGACTCAATGGGATTTTCGGAACAAGTAATTTTCTTCTTTTGTTTCATTTGTTTTGCAATGCTTTTCATGGATATGAGGCTAAAGTGGTGGTAGAAGTTTCCTCTGCATATTGTAAAATGCTTAAGTTGACCTTTCCCAAGTGTAAATCTTTCAGAGACTTAGTCCCTCTTCTGAAATGCGCTTTGGGAAAGGAGGGTGTATTACATGCAGATCCTTTCCATGTTGTGTGGTATTTATCAGTGGGCTACAACCTTTTTGATGTTTTTCTAAAGGTTGCTAGTTTTGGAGTCAATACCTTTGTTGGCATGCAAGTCTGTCTGCTTTATGATTAGTGAATCAGAGTTTGTGATGAGGGTTTTTTTTCATGTTGGGCATTGTATCTAGAAAGCTGTTACTATTACAGAAATAGAGTTCTAGAGAAGGCTGAGTTTTGAATTCATAGTGGAAATGCTTGATGAGGTCCCAGGTGTCTGTAGTGCTGAGCTCTTTGAAGTGTTTATTTATAGTTCTTCAGACATGGCATCCAAAAGTGGCAGGTGCTCTTGACCTGAAGCCCTGCATTTTTCATGTCCCTTCTTAGTGGCCTTCTGAAAGCAATTGACGCAAGTGGTGCACTCTTTTTCTACAGCGCACTGTATAATAGGACCTCTGAGCTCATGCCTATTTGCTCCCTAAAGGAGGGAGTAAACGTCTCAGCCCCTCGAGGAGGATCCGTCTGATGCAGTTGAAAACGGGAGGAGAGCTGTTGTTCAGAGTAGTACCTGTATGAAGATTCAGTAGCCTACCTTCATTTTACCTTTTCCTGCTTAGTTAATTTTATAATGTTACGATACAAAATAATCCTTCTGCATTTGCTGATATATGCATATAGGTACATAAAAGTGTATATAGATAGATACAGATATATGTATGTGGATAGATATGTAGCTTTTTAGTAGTAGAAACTTAATTTCCTAGAATAGGCATAGGCAAGTTTGTGAGTTGCTGTCCTACCAGATTGCTGTTTTGCAGTCAACATTGGTAGTCAGGATGGTTCTTGCCACGTGTCAAAATAATGAAGAAATCTCCTGAAAGGTCTCGGAAGTCCATGGCACTGCGCTATACAGAATAATTTCTTACACTAGTCAGAATCCAGCTGTGTCAATAAAGAGTTTAATAACTGGCTGGTCCTAGTAATTATTATCAGTTTATTCCCTCCTCAGCCAGACGAGATCAGAAATACGTTTGTCCTGTATGTTGGGTTTATTTTTTTATAAATCCGGTATTAGGGCTAGTGATAAGCATTTTTGTAATCTTTAAGAATTAATGTTTAACACATTGTTTCAGTTGTATGTCAAATGCTGACTAATGCGTTTTGTTTATATACACCTGTACATATAGAGGTGTGTGTATTTATACATATGCTTGTGCATGTGTTTAATACAATTTCTATCCTGTCTGTGGTGTGTTGAGCAGTTTTTAACTTACTCTTTTTTTTTTAAACAGAATATCTTTACAAATCATACCCTGGATGTGAATGTAAGATGGTTAGCTGTGCTGTACTTTAAAAATGGAATTGATCGCTACTGGAGACGGGTTGCGCCACAGTAAGTTCTGATTTTCTTCCACTTCACCTTCTACAGTAGGTTTTGTTACACTTGCCAAACTGCTGCCGGATTTACTGCCAGCAAATTCCTTGATTGATAGAAGTTACTTTAGAATTCATGGTGAAACTGATAAAATGTTTCCACATCAGGACTCACTAGTGAACCGATCTGTTTTCATATTTGTTCTTACAACTCTGCTCATGATTTACTTTTAAAAACTGAGTTAGAAGGCTATTTCATAGAAACCAAATTTTGAAGTGAGGTGATAAGCTTTATAAAGCCTAACACCTGGACTGGATAGCGGCAGATGTGAAAGGTAGGAAGTTTCTGGGACAGGTTATTAAGGAGACATTTCATTTAAGCTGATTAATAATTCATATTGATTATGTACATGAGAAAGAGGAAGTAGCTATTGTGATAGCAAATTCTGGTCTTCATTTTCTGTTGTTCCAATATGTGGGTTCTGATGATGCATGACAAAAAGTTTGCCAAAGCAGCTAAAAATCTAACCAGTATTCTTGAGCACCAAATCATTTACTTAAGTTAAAAACAATGCCATTATAATTTGCGAGACCTACAGAACTATATACTCTTGAGTGTTGCATGTGAAGGGTTTTTTTCCCCTTTAAAAAGCAGGTGTAATTTCAAAACGGTTTTCAGGAACTAAGAAAGACCTGGAAGTGTTCAGTCTGTCTCTTAAATACTATTGATATAAATAGGTGGGGCATCACTGTCAGGTTGTGTAGGGTGTAAATTGGAATTCCAAGTCCAGTTTTTTATGGGTTGTGAATCTAAGCTAGTTCAGAAAGCATGTCACAATATTAATTATGTTCTTTTTTGATATAGTTTAATGTATTTTGTCTTACATTGTAAGCTTTTCTGAAGATCCATCAAAAGATGGGAAAATGATGAAATGCTGCATCCGTAGGACATTTTAAATAGTGTAGTACTCCTTCATTATTAGGTGAAGCACTAGAGTTTTTGTATATGTGGATAAGTATACAATTGTGAAACATCTGCAAGCATGAGGATTCTCTTCTATGCAAGAGGAAAATACCATCTTTTGCATGGAAGGTGGCATATATCTTTAACACTTCTGGTTTGAGCGATGAGGTAATGCTGTGTACATTACTGGTACTTAGCAAGCATTATTCAAAGCAATTAAAATTTATTGTTCCAATTTGTTAATATTTTTAGATATTAGTAGCACTTCTGGTGGGGAAAAAGACATGGTTCATTTCCTGCAGAAGTAATGACTACAATTTTACTGTTTGAACAGAGGTAAAAATTGTGTAACAGTCTTTCAATGTACTTTTCCTGTTACAAATTTAATGTGATTAAAAAAGAAAATCGTTGGCTATTCTTAAAGATTCCATGGGGTAAATCTATATTAAATTTCCAGTATAAATCCAGTTTTTCCCCATTTCTAATTTTTCTATTGCAAATTTAACACAATTAATGTAGAAAATAAATTTAAAATATTATTGGCTGCTGTTAAAGATTCCATGTGGCAAATTGTATGTATTAAATTTCCACTCTTTGTCCACTTTTTTCCTCTATTTCTAATTTTCTTTCTGAATTTCTCATATGTGACATCTTGTCAGTATTTTGCATTCACCCAGACTGCTCTTCTGTTAGCTGCTTTTAAGCTACAATTTGTCAATTGATTGTTTTGTGAACCACTTGTGTTTTGGGTACCATGACTTTTGAAGGTTTCTTTGTACAGGCTGCATTTTTGTTGTCTTTGCAAAATTGTTGTCTTTCATCTTGTCTATCACATCAGCAGCCGTCCCATGTCCATCTGTGGTAGTACCTTAAAGCTTGTTCTGATCTACCCAGCCTGTTTGGTAGAGCAGATGTTGGATTTGGAGGTGACTGGTTTCTGCTGCCTCTTGAAGGAAAGGAATGATTTTAGACGTGTGCTTTTCTCAGTGGGATGCTAACTCAGGTCTATCTGCTTTTACTTTTTACCTGTTGATTTTCACAAAATCTAAGGAAAAAAATCATACCATTGACACTTCTGCTCTTTGCCAAATGTAGTTGAAATTTGCCAGGTAGTTTGAAGACTTTGGAAGAATTGGAGGAGCGTTCTTGCAGGCAGATAATACGTTCATATAGCCTTAATTCCTTAGTAATTCAGTGCTAAAGATGGTTTCTTTTAGAACAGTTTTTCTTGATTATTTTATGTACTTGTGGAAAACTTTCGGTCTCCAGGAACTTTCCCAGTAAGTTAAATGCCTCTTGTACAAGTGTGCTGAAGTTAGTTTCAGATGAATCAAGCAGGAGTAGCATTACAAATGCTCAGCAGAAGGGTAGTTTCTCAGCTGCTGCTACTACAAAGAAGGAAAATGTTGGGATCGTGAATTCTTCAGGCAGTACAGGAGTTGAGTGCTTCATTCTGATAAAATATATAGCTACAGAACAGTGAATACAAACAACTCAAGAACAAGTGAGTCTCCTGAAATATTTTGCCTTTTGCAGAGGATCACCCATGTTGTCTGTCCTGTTTGTGCTACTTATTCTCCCTGTGCCTTGGACTTAAAGCAGCATTTTCCAGTGAGAGTGATCTTAGAGATGGGCCTATGAATTTTCTCCCTCTTGCTTTCTCAGGCAGCTTTCCAGATTGCTGTAGGGAAGAGCCTAGGGTTGTCATAGCCTCTTTGCAGGCACAGTTTGGCCTATTTTTTTGAAATTGCTGTCAGCCTTCTCAAAAGGTGGTCTCACTTTATGATTTTGCATGTGGTTTTGGCTTCTTCAGAAACGTTTTTTCTCGAGTTTAGGTGTTAGGAGCTCTTTTTCTTGAACATGTTTTTGATTTTACAGGCAATTACTGTTAAATCCTGTCTTTTGTGGACTTTGTTCTCTGATTAGGTTACTTGCGTTGGCAACTTTAATAATACTTCTCAAATCTATGTTTTCATTTGTTTGAATGATTGACTATAACTCCTGAGTTTTGGATTCTGGGCTTATGAAATAGATGACTCCTCCCCTCCGCCC
>VZTL01016221.1:3820-19566 GCA_013400535.1 Scopus umbretta
CAAAGCTTGTTTTCTACAAGGTTCTTTAACATGCACAGTTCTATGTATCATCTAGTGAAGCAATAGTGGAAAAATACATCACACATCAGGCATGTGATCTTTAACCATTCCAGCCCTCTGCATGTCCCTTTGTCTTTACCCCACAAAATATTAATCTGAACAACCGTATGAAAAACTATGTTGTGCAGCTAAGCATGCCACATTCAGTTAACAAAGGCACCTCTTAAAATCTGTAGATTAAAGGATTAGACCATTAGATATGCAGATGTGCTTCTGCATACTCCTTGTGCAGTGTCTGACTGCCAAATTCATTTTGTTTCCACTGAAACACAGTGAGAAAGAACAGGAGGCAGCCTGCAGCTATCTTGCTTTGGAGTTTGCTCCTGTCAAATCTCAATGTTTAGCAAGAGTTGATTTACATAGTGTTTGCATAGGAGAGCATCAGGTAAAGCCCAAGTTTCTAAAGAGAGCAAGAGTAGTAATTTAGTCATTGACGAGTCAGTAGTGGCCCACTGGTTCAGCAGTAGGGCTATCAAAAGGGACAAAACCTTTCAAATAAAGTATCAGAGAGGTTTCAGTATTTGTAGTGATTAAAGGTGCCATGGAACTTTATGGAAGAATAGTTTGGTTGTTTTTTGGCGTTTTATTGTTGTTGTGTTGTTTGGTTTTGTTTTTTTTAAAACTCTGGAGTCCAGTTCTTACAGTACTTGTATTACTTTTAGCTAGTGTTGACAGCAGCTTTGAAAAAATACTCTGCATTTTGAATCATACAGTAATAGCTAGCACGACAGAAGGCCTTTCCTGCATCTTTTAACACGTACTTGTTGTCTGTGGCCATACACACAATAGCTAACACCAACCATTCTATAGATTCCTATTACAGATTTATCTTCAGTGGTGTTTTGCCAATTTAGTGCTAATGCACAAATTGAGTAGTGTATATATTTTATTGCATTCTAAAAACTTCCAACACCCCATAGCTGTAACTGTAAGGAGTACTATGAAGATAAAAATTAATTTTTAATCTACTCTTAAAGTCACATGTTTCATATACAGGCATTTAAGTAATAACATGACTTATTCATATAACCAAGTTCATGAACAGAGATAAGATTTGTACATCCATTTTCATCTCCATCACCTTATTGCAAAGTACAAAGCAGAACTTCTTTGCCTTTATGCAAAGCGTTTCATTCCAAGTTTCCATTTAGTATGTGCTACTATAAAAATCTGCACTTTAAAAGGGACCAGAAGAATGTTCCAATGCACACCAGAATGTTTATCAACATCATTTAAGAACCATTGTCTGGGCAAGGTTACACCTGTTTAGAACTATTAGTAAAGGCACAGCTTGATATATCACATAATAGTACTATTACAGATGACATTTAAGGGACAAACCCCAAAATCACACTGGAAGTCTGTAATGAGGTGGAGCATGCCCTTTGAGATTTGCAGCTGAAGACAGAGGACCTCTGTAAAGGCTTGCTGAAAGTTAAAGACATAGAAAGGAAAGCTTGGGGAAGACAACTGCACAAGCCAAGAGTCAGGCCTAGTATTTCAGTGTCACATGGCTGATCAACAGGAATGAACACAGCACAAGTTTCCTATAAAAGGTTAGAATCAAAGATGATGTCAGACTGAACCAGTTTTATGGGCAATATTAAAGGCTTATAAACAGATGGAAAGAGTACAAGGTACAACTGAGGGAGCAGAACTTCACATCCAAATTGGAAGCAGCTTGCATGTATCAGACTAGGCTCTCGCCATCTTGCCAACCCAGACCATTCCACTATTCCCTCAGAGTTATTCCCCTTATTCTCTTTCTTATTTGAGAAGGCAGGATCTGTTACTCAACCTATTGCAGACCAAGTCATACTTCCATCAGAGGGCACAATGTAGTTTGGATGGATTGTCTGTCAAAACCAGCAGAGGATTCCAGTCCTCCCACACACTATGGATTATTTAGGCTCCTAGTAGAGCTCCACAACAGAGACCACGGCAGCTGTTAAGAACATGCCCCTTAGTTATATTCTGCAGTACTTCCTTATTAAAATAGCACCAGAAAAAAAACAACATCCACACAGTGATCATGGAGGCTCTGCACACAGCTTTGGTACTTCAGTGAGGTTCTCACACAGTCACACTAGAGACTGGAAGACAGGAACAAGAATAAAGGGGAAAGTAGTATGTTTTATTACAGCTGCAGTAGCAAATGGGTAGAATGACAGAAACTACTCCCCCACCTGCCAGTTCTAACAGTTAGATATCCTGACTTGCCCTGACTTAAAAAATTGAGTAGTTTTAGTTCTTGAGTATATTCCCAAGTCTTCAAAAATGCCAAGAATGAAAAATAAGTGACTAGGCATCTCACTGAGATATCATACCAAAAAAAACTAAGTGGGCTCATTTAAATGAGGTAGACTTCTGCTTGCCTCAAGAGTTTCAATTGGTCAAGCATAATGGCAAAACAAGCCCTAAAAGGACACATTTAGCTACAGAACATAAAAAACGCATTCCTCATTGTTCAACTGTATCCTGTTACCAGCTTGAACATAATTTTAGCTACTGAATTGGTGCTTTTTTGTTTTGGTAATCAGACAATATTAACTTCCCCTTTGTTTTTTCTTTTCCTGTTTGTACACCTGCACTCTCAATGAGCAAACAGCAACAGGATTAGTATTTTACAGTTAGCCTACTACTCTGTATCTGTAAAAAACAGAATGACAAAATACTTTCAACACCTGGCGGGTGGGAAACACCACAATAACCTTGACTTCTAACTTTAAGATCTAATTATAGTCCCCAGGTAAAATTATTTAAATTAAAATGGATATTTTTCCAAAATACTGTCTGCTTCAGATGTAAAATTCATGACCATAGCTACCTCACAACAAGTAGTTATCCCAGTTACCGACTCCCCAGCTACATATTTTGAAGTGCGGACTAGAAAGAGCTCCCCAAAGTCTTAAGTGCATTTTAGAACACTAGAAAGTTACCACTGATACTTTTGACTAAAGTCTCTTTTCCCCCCCATACTAATTTATGAGCTAGTTGACTGCTCCTGAGTATCAGAGATCCAGGACAAACTACAATAGGTAGGTTACAGTCAAACTGATGGGAGCAGTTCAGCTTATTTTGTCTCTTGCAGTCCCAAGCTGGACTCTAGCCACACCCAGCATAGAGAAAAATCCTACTATTTAGTAGCAGGATAAGTCTTCTAACTGCTTGTTCAATTTTAAATGTATTCTGGTCTGAGAACAGACCCATGTACTGGACAAGTCAAGTGAAAGAGTTACCTAATGGCCTCAGGTGCAAAAATGCCTCACCCTGGATCATTAAGAAATTATCTGAATAAAAGATAACCTGATTTCAGTAGGTGAACACTCTCGAGGTGTGTCAGACTAAATAGCTATTCATGACTAATTCATTAATTGTGGTAACAACATGTTTCTCTATTACATTCAAACTACTACCTTAAGAACAGATTCACCAGAACATCCTTAGTGACAGCAAAACGTTTATGAAATATCTGCCTATACACTAAGAGTACAGGCTGTATTGTCAATACAGCCCAAATGTAGTTGCTTCAGCACTTGCCATCTTTCACAGAGTTAAGACTGTTTTCAGAATAAACAGCTCTTAAATTCCTTTCTACAATAGCAACTTTTAGGACTAGAAAAAAGTTGTTTATAAACTTATCTTATGTCACTGAAACAGGGATTTTGAATTTTGTATTGTTCTGCTCTTCTGGGTGGGTTTCAGACATTCCTTTCTTATCCAGAATTGCAAGTTTTTAGTTCCCATCAAGACTGTAACCATAATGGATTAGTTTTGGGCAGTCTGACACACACAGCTGAACTTTATTTAGTCTGAGTTTAAGTACAGATTGCAATACTTAAGAACAAGAAGAGGTCAAGCTCAGGATTCCTAAACTAAAGATAAAAATCTGCTGTTCACAATTTGTATTGTTACTGGTGAATTAATTGCATGGGAGCAGGTAAGGCAGCTAGCTATTTCAACAGGAAGTAGGGAATATACTTTAGTGATTACAATGCTTTTCTGAAATACATTGTATTTGCTTCTTTCTCAATATAGCTTTATTAGTGACTGTTTGAGAAACCAGGTTTACGGCTTGGGGGTCATCCACCCCCCCAAATCTGTACTGGAAAGACAGACTACAACATAAGCCCATCCAAGTACAGGTCTCAAGAAAAAAGCAAGGAGCAAGTTGGGAGGTACAAGTGATATTGATGTTCTAATTACTCTTTCCTCTTCCACTATCAGCAATTAAAGGCCAAGTGTTCATTTCACTAAAAGTACTTTGTAACCTCCACTAATTCCAATTATTTATAATTTAAATTACACCACTATTAACATATAGACCAATGGAAGCTCTGCTGTAGAACAAGGACTTAACTATGTAAAGACAAGCTTTTAGTGTTGTGGAGATGCAGGCCCACTTGTCTCAACCCATCCCATTAGTGCCACCTAACTGCTAAACATCACTGTAACTCCATGTAGAAAACTGCACTGTACACAGTTACAGAGAAAGTAGACCCGATGTGACCCTGCCAAGATTAACCCATGGTTTGAGGAAAGTTAGATTGTCCAGAAACACTGTATCGCCCCCCTCTCTTAGTCAAGAAGGATGTTCATTTTGTTTAGAACAATACCAAATATGGGAATAAGTAGCCACTGCTCTTCTGCTTCCTCTCAAGTGTTCCTAGAATGAACCAAGAATAAAAACACGAGTAAGCTACAGGAAGAAACCACTGCTGGTCATGAACTTATTCTGCATATTGAGATCAGATCTCTGTGGACTGGGTGTGCTGGTATTTCAGGCATTAAGAGCCCTGGAACCAGAATTCCTATTTACCACTAGAAAAGCTTTAAAAAGTAGTACTCATGGGAACAGCTTTAAGGCTTCTGGAGAAGTCAGCTGGGTAACTGACACTCGGAATTGCTGAACTAAGTATTCCTTTCAATATTAAAACTGCCAGTTAACAATCGTACTATCTACATGAAGTAGTGAATCCATTCTCTACTACTGTGTGCCACATTGTAGCCTCACAAGAGTTTTGTACACTTCATTAAACATATTCCCAAGACTGAGATCAAGGTCAGTGGAGACTCTAGTAAATTCTGTAAAGAATACATATTCTCTATGTTTGCAGGAAGCTTTAAACTAGACCAGATTAATCTCAATTACTGTATGTACTTTTTTAAACCACAATAGAACCCATTTTAGTTGTATCAAATGTAAATTTTGTTAACCACATGGCATCATGTATGCTGATTTAATTGTTATTTAAAGCAAGTATAAAACTAGGCAAATTCTTATTTTCCCTAGTACACTGGATCTAGTCCTTCATTGCCATGCAGATATGCATTATTACATAGTGCTTTAAGACAAGAGTGACAGTTAGAGACAAATATCTAAGCTGCTTAAGAAACCAGACTTAGTTGCCAGAAACAGGTACTCAACATGTATCCTGAGTCCACATATTGGAAACTCAGACACTGTCAAGTCCTCTTTCACTGATTAGCCACTTCTAATCTGACTTGCTCTGCTGAAGACCTATACCTATCCTCTCATCTGAAAGTGATCAAGTCTTGAACTCTGTGGTTGCAACCCAACACCGAGACGAAAAACAAGTGAAACACAGCAAAACAGCAAAAGCAGTGACCTCGCCTACAATGACGTCATTCTCCCTGCCCCCTTGCCAACTCTGCTTTAAAGGGAACTCAAGTTTTTGCTCATTAAAGGCCAAATCTCAAATCAGACCTCTACAGCCATAAGCAGTATCATAACAGGATCTCCATTTGTTACAAACAACATTTGAGTTCACTTTTCCCCCTATGTCAAGCCTAATTCATCTTAAACCCACAACAAATAGCGTAGACTGTAGAAGTTACTGCAACTCCACCTATTTGCTGATAGTCTATTCCTATAACCTAGGATCACCAACAGAATGGGACTTGGGTCCTTACAGGGTTCTGAAATATTGTTCCTGCTGGGACTTTGTCTTCTACCATTAGCAAGTAGAATGTGACACTGGCCATCAAATATGAACCCTGAAGGGCCTACTGAGTCCCATCACTTAGCTGGAAGAAAAATGTTCTTCCTCATACAAGCACTGTGTGCTAATGCCAGCCTTGCTTGCACAACTAGCAAGTGTGGGCTTTAAGCATCTGTAACTAAGAACTCTTGGCTACCCCAGGAAGAAGTGCAAAGAGGTGCTTTGCAAACCTAACAGCCACCGCAGAGCAAGTAAACAGCTAACAGTTTAGATACAATTCAGGATACATGTATGCATTCTTAGCTCTTTTGCCATAGCCATGTCAGAAGGTTTAAGCTGCTACTCCATAGCAGTAGGCCTATACTTCCCCTTCCACCAGGGCCAATCAATTCCAAAAAGTCACCTTACTCCAGTCTACTCAAATCTTCCAGGTTACACAAAGAACATCCAGGATACACTCAAAAACTGGAAACATCCAAATTGCCCTACCCCAAGAAGTTATTTTGACTTTTCTACTGAAAAGACCAGAATGTTTTTGTAGGAATCTTCGGTTTGCTGAATCTAGCAATTATTGACCAATATAGTAGTTCCCAGCATATATTTAAAGTTGAGGGGAAGCACTGAAAAAGGCTTTGGAGACTACCAACAATACAGCATCAAGTCCTGGAAATGTGACTGTGCATAAGGCACAGTTTAAGTGGAGAAAAAAAATCTAGCTGAAGTAATTCTGTTCTTAGTGGGACTACTGTATTTTAATTGGTAAAGTCAAATATTTGTTTTCAGGAATTAAAGCAATTCAGGACCTACAGAAGCTCATACAAGCACAGTGTCAGCCTGGTATTATATGGTATAGAAGCTAAATGTAATTATCAGGGTTTAACCCCAGCCAACAAATAAGCACCACACAGTCTCCCCCACAGTGGGATGGGGGAGAGAATCAGAAAGGCAAAAGTGAAAAAATCCATGGTTTAAGATAAAGAGAGTTTAATAGATAAATTAAAAGCCACACACAAGCAAAGCAAAACAAGGAATTCATCTGCTATTTCCCATGGGCAGGCAGGTGTTCAGCCATCTCCAGGAAAGCAGGGCTCCATCACATGTAACAGTTACTTGGGAAGACAAATGCCATCACTTCAAGTATCCTCCCCTTCCTCCTTCTTCCCCCAGCTTTCTATGCTGAGCATGACATTTCATGGTATGGAATATCCCTTTGGTCAGTTGGGGTCAGCTGTCCCAGCCGTGTCCCCTTCCAACTTCTTGTGCACCCCGAGCCTGCTCACTGGTGGGGTGGGGTGACAAGCAAAAAAAGCCTTGACTGTGTAAGCACTGCTCAGCAGTAATGAAAACATCCCTGTTACCTACGCTGTTTCCAGCACAAATCCAAAAATATAGCCCCATATTAGCTGCTATGAAGAAAATTAACTCTACCACAGCCAAAACTGCTACAGTAAGAAAATTGTGCTTTGTAATACATCAGTTTCCACAGTATCCAAATTTTTTAATTCAAATTATGGTAGGAAAGATACCAGAAGTTTCCTGACAGAAGTACTGTGCCAGTCTAACTTGCTTCTGTAAAAACTGTACTATCAAGAATCAACAAAAATTATAGAACTAAATATGATAAGAGTCTAATACAATGATGGATTCCCATGACTAATTAGTTTTTTCCTTAGATGACAGCATCCTATCACTAGTTCCTTCAAAAACACAAATCTATATTTAGATAGCAATTCATAAGTACCAATACCAAGACAGCATAAATAATTACACAAAATCTGTGTTTCATTGGCCTTACAGAAGATACTGTAGAATTATTTATTAATCTAGACTTTGTAGACAGCTAATACCTCTGTGCTCAGAAAGCAAGGATAGGTGGTTCTGCAGTTTTATCTCCTTTCTGAAATGAATCTCACCAAATTTGAAATCCCCCATTTAATTATATCTGTACTATGACTGTTTTCAAATTACTATTATAAATACTTTTGCACATTTACCTTTTTCTAGGTATGTACTGAATACAGTTGGGGACACGGTACAGGAAAACAGATTCTTTCATGATTGATAAACAGGCAAATAAAATTCTTCTCAAATACCGAAAGAAAAAACAAATACTCGAAGTATGCACTTGCTTTTGAGTACCATGAAATGGCCATTAACATTAGGTTTAATGAAAGTACTCCTTCAGTATGCCTCAAGAACACTGCTTTCACTTAGCAAATGAAATATTTTCCAGTTCATCTACCAAAACATCTGCAAAAAGATAGTCCTAAACCTGAGTGATCAAAAAAGTATATGCCAGAAGAACCACAACAGCTCCATATCCAACAGCTAACAGAATGCTAATGCTGCACATATACATGTTTACAACACCTAGGTAAACTTTTGTCCTTGGAACCTTCCTACTAACCCCCCAGACCAGTAGTACTTTCATACCAAATGAGCTATCAGAGTGTACAGGGCTTGCAATCCAAAGGACCTTAAATGTGTTGGCAGCATTTGTTAAAAGAAATTCAAATACACTTTGTATCAGTGTACTTATAAAGTTGGGAATAACATAGGGTTAAGAGTTACTCCAAAAGCAAATTTGGAAGCACTTAGACATTGTGCAGACTTGTATCCTTCAAGACAGGAAAAAAAACAAAACAAGATTAGACAAATTCTTGACTACTACTTGGCACTGTAAATATATTACTGACAAGAAGTCCCAACCTCCATCTTTCTGTATTTCTGCTACTAGCAACATACAACTCAAAGCACAGGAAAGAGACATAAATCACTGCAAAAGATAACAGCACACACTGGTAAACTGCCTAGAATTTAAAGTCTGAAAGTGTTGTGGAATGTCAGATTGAAAACAGAAGACTGTCCTAGGTAAGGGATCAAACATCTGGCAGTGTATTATTTCATAAGACACAAGCATGCAAGATTTAAAACCCTGAGTGTTAAGAACATTTGACATGTTTTATAAAGGCTGTCAGGCTGCATTGTTCAGACTTGACTATGACTCCAACACTTAAATTAGACAAGGCTGACCAAGAAGTCATTACAGACTCAGGCTCAGCTGATGAAGGTGATTCAGTGAGTGGTTCTGAGCTGGCAGGGAAAAAAACCCTCACACTTCCTGTACAGGGACAAGTGCAGCTAGTCACTGCAAGACTGCTAGTCCTGTTTGAAGGATGCCAACAAAAACCTCTCATTTAGACTTCAGATTGCTGAACAAAGTATCAAAATAGCTTCTAGAAGCACATGCTTTTGCAAAACTATTTATGTTCCTTTTTTTATGAAGTTAAAGAAAGATCTATCATCGTCCCACCCCAAAAGTAGAAAGCCATCACCTTCCACGTTGTTTCCCTGACAGCCAGAAGTGACTTTCACCAGAGACATTTCTGGCAGCTGAAGAATCACCCAGATGACAGGAGAGTAGAACACCGGACTGGTTTTATATAGTCTTTTTTACGCTTCCAGAATGGTGCTGATCATGAAGCACACAAGATCTGCTAACATCTAGCTTTAACTTTAAAGTTCATGTTTAGTTGCTGAATTTAGTAAGTTATGTTAGTAGGTAATTCTTCATACTTAAAAGTGCCTCTGAAGTATGCTTCCCAGTAAGCATCACTTCTGATAACTCTGACTCATGCTCCAATTACCAATACTGCTTTCCTTGTCAACTCTCCCATTGGCTTTGTTTAAAAAAGCATTTTCAGTTTCAACAAAGAAATTCAATTCAGAAATTTTTTTAGAAATACACTTTACAGCTTATGAAGCCAATCCACCAATGGTTTTAATGCCAATTAAATGCTGCTATATCTTTGGAAAAAAGATCCTTGACCACAATCCCCTTCCTAGGCTATTTACATTAAATAACCTTGAGCTTAGATGTACTTGCTATTGTATATGAAGCAGTCAAACTTCAAAGCCATTTACACATTTGTATGAAGCATATTTAATAAAATAGGCAGAAGACACCTGTAAGGTTCAGTGTGTGGAAATGCTTTAAACTAAGAAACCTTTTCCTACCATAGTAATGATTTTGTCAAGCAGGGAGAACAGATCCCACACACTGCCAGGACACGACTGCACACCTGGTCTCCCCCAAGGGGTATTCACATTTTTAAAGAGGTGAGGGTATGAAATCAGTAGGTGGAGGATAGGAAAGCTAGATGAGGATGAGTCAGAAGATGAGCGATAGCCGTACTTCCTGGGCAGGACAGCGATTGGCATCTCAGGAACGTGGGGGAAGGGAACAGGAGGTGGGAAAGACGGAGTTGAGCCCAGGAAGGTCTGACTAAAATACAGCTCCTCACACCCAAGCTCCCCCAGGAGTACAACAGGAGGATAAGATTGTGAAAGAGTCCTAATGATTAGGCAAGGTGAGTGTCTAAACAACTCGTCAGAGACAGCTCTCTGTTCTGATCTTAAGATAGGGATAAATTCTTGTTTACTTGCTGCCATGTTTCTCTGATATTTGTAAATACATTTACACCAATGTAATAGAAATAATAAAAGCTAAACAACATACTACAGCTAACAGAGTCCTTTGGCTACAGCAGTTTCAAAAATTAGCAAGCAGCCCATACACATATAATACTTCATATACAAGCAGTAAAAAAAGACACTTCCACAGGAGTAATAGGAATGCTGGTCATTTACTAGTGACCAGCATCGACCCAAAAAGCTCCTTGGCAGACAATAAGAGAGTGAGGAAATGAATGACCTCCAACAGATGGAAAATGTCTAAGAGAACCTTTATATGATTTTCCCCAGAAGATTTAGCCTTTTACCCTGATGTAAACCTCTGTTGCTCATATTCAAGGTGAGACTTTAGATAGCACAAAGTGGCTTCATTCAAAGAGTTAACAAACAGCGCAAGCCAACCCTCTCTTGCCAAAGCCTATGCCTGGCGATTTCTGTGTTTGCAGAGGGATTGAACTATTTTCTAAAGCCTTATTCTTGTAACACACACATACACTCTTCCCAATTCCAAGAACTGCTTCTTTGATTTTACTCCTAGTCTTGCACTGTTTTAGTTAGGTACAAAATCCCTTTCTAACATAGCTCTTAATGCCTTCCAGTAGCCACATGCCATCTAGATCTAGAATCCAGCTTCCTAAAAAAAGGAGACTGAAGTATTGTATTACAATAGCATTCTAGGAAACTGTAAAGGAAAGCAGAATGATTTGTCATGTATAAGCCATATATTGTGGCAACAACCAGAGCCAAAAGGTAAGCAAAGGCCTGTAAGTTGTCAGGTTAACACAGCAAGCCAGATCCCAGGCTAGTCTCTATCAGCAGAACTACAATGATCTGTGCCAGAACTCTTCATATAACTACAGTAAGCTCACCCCTAGGGTTCCCAGGGTCCTTGGCAAAGTACAGGTAAGAGCTAGGCACTTAGAAGGAAAGATTCTCTCTTACCTTTTTGCTCCCTTCCTCGACAGATGCAGCATCTAAAATTAATCAGGTTTTATTGATATAAAGGATTTTCTGTAGCTCTGAAGATGTTTATTTAATGTTCTCTATCTATACTTTAGTAATACTGTATTAGAAGGCAAATGTAAATACACAGGCATTTCTGATTCCTTATGCTGAAATTGGGAATAAAAAACACAAAAAACTTTATTATTTGATATAACTTAATAGAGCATTGCATGACCATTTAGATCAATGTCACTTTTACACCAACTCCTAAAACTCAGAAGAGATTAAACTGGTATTTATGAAGGAAAAATATTTAAAATTATTACAGAAAGGAGCTGAGAAGAATTCTCTAAAGTGATGTGCAACTTCTTAGTGTTTCAAGCAAGAAAACATACTTTCCATGTTAAGATGAGAACATTACCAAGATTTTACTGAGAACTTGATAAAAGCTTGACAACAGTTCACTGGCTAGCTATCACAAAGGCTCTAAGCATGCACACAATGTAAACCTAAACAAAACACATCTAGTGTGAATCACTAGCTTTTGCTATTGAACATGCTACTGTGTTTTATTATATTTTATATATCAGCCAGAAACACCATATAGCTGGAAGATTTTTCCATTAATGCACCTCTAGACATAATGCAAAGCACATGCTGTTACCCTCGCTACTCTTCCACATTTGGCAGAGAGCAAGGTTTAAGCTTATGCTACTGTCTGCAGCACCAGACAAAAAAGCACCCTTCAAATACGGAAACTCAGTGTCTTGCTTGTGATTTTCTTGCAGGAAAAACACTTAAGACAGCAGAAGGGCCCAGCTCACACCACACATTAGTTATTTTAGGACCAAATCCTAGAGGCTAGCAAGTCCTTTCAGGCTGAGTCCTTTTCATTTCTGCAGACTTTCAAAGGCACTACTCATAATCAAGACATCCCTAGCATCTTGCTGGATTGAGCTGTAATATCTGACCTCTAGTGATGTCAAGATATGTTGAACTGCTATAAAAAGCTTCCTTTTTAAGAATCAGACTTCCATCTTTGTTGAAGAGGTAGAAACAGGAAGACACCAAATATGCCCAGATAAAATGCACATGCTGACTGCAGTGCTATAGAAAAATGCTTAGCATTGAAATCCTGGTTAAAGGCAACATATTAACACTTTTTTTTTCCTTGACGTAACTGAATTGGACAACCCTGGCTTGCTCAACAATTTGCAAGTTACTCCAGATACTGCTAAACTTGCTTTCTCTTCGAGCCTTCCCTTCTCACTCTCCCCAAAGTGGTACAAAACTTCAGAAGTAATCTAGAACACAGATTATGCAAAATCAGGCAAAACTGATCACTGATGGGTTATTGTTGGGGTGTTTATTTGGGTTTGTTTTGGGGTTTGGGGTTTTCTGTGTTAGTTTGGTTTTTTTTTAATAAATATGGTAGCAGTTTATGCCTTAGAAACAGTATTATGTTTGCTGATTAGTGGTCAGTGTTTTAACCTTAAGAGAGTCAAAACCAGCTTGACAGTACTCAGGGGAACAATCTTTCCCTGAAGACTCCAGAGCTACTTTAAATGAAAGGTTCAAGATCACATTGTCACATTAATGTAACAAGATTATTTTTGTAACATGACACACATTCTCTATCCAACTCCAGATAAGAACTTTCCTATGCTCCTCCACAAACTACTTAGTGACACTATGAAGGTCCAAACTCACAGTATAAAAGCAGAAGTTGCATGAAGTTCACCTGATCTCACGTTTCACTTCAAGCAAGTTTCAGCTTAGTTCTGCTGAGAGGTTTTCTGAACATCACAGATTCAGTCCTTCACTAGAGCAGGACTGCTTTACACTTACATAATGCACATTTTTGAAAACTTAAAAGTGGCAGCTAAGCTGTTAGAGGCTCCAGTTTATTCCGAATTTTAAAAAATTGAAATGCAAACATGAAGTTAACAAAATGAATGCCTTTCAAGTCAAAAATTTCAACAGTTGTCACATGTTCCTTAAAACTGTCACCTTTAATGCAGTTTTGCCCCACTGTTGCCCATTCACACCTTGTACTGCAGCATACAGCCATGCAATAGCTCACCCATTCCATGTCTGCAGATCTCCTCCTGAAACCACACTGTTAACCAGATATAGATATTGATCTGGATTAAAAATAAACCAGCAAGAAAGTGCATATGTATTGCTAAGTTGCACAGACCTGCACGATCTTGCCAGACCCAAGCAGGGCAATGCACCATGGCACAGAGGCTGGAGAAGGCGGCACATTTACACCAGCACCACCTTCATACACTCCACTGTACCAGACTGCCCAAGAAGCATGAAACAACTACAACTGACATCAGTGGTAACTCAGCACCCTGCACTGTGGATCCTTGTCAGAACAGGAAAAGTTCACTCTGAGGTCTACAGAGACAATACAGCAGAAGAGACTTCATTTAGAGAACACAAAGCACTCCTATGACATTCTGCTTTTTACCCCTCCACAGGAATCAAAATTGTTAAGACAAAAACCAGGGAAATGTGAATTTTTTTATACAGCACAGAAAATGAGTATGAAGTTTCAGGATATTAGTAGCATGATTCATGTTTGTAAGCAGTTAAGTCCCGCCAGGGAATCCTTCTGCCAGCTTTCTAAGTTATAAAATACCACCTTCTAATGATCATCAAGCAATTGTCTGGGCATAATTCTTAGAAAAAGCCATACTTTTAAAAACACCTTTTCTGTTGGTGCTGTAATCATTGCTTATAGACAAGCTTAAAAAATGCAGTTCACATTGGCGTGTGATCTCACAGTGAAAAGATTAATGCAAGACTATTTCAGTATCAGACTAAAAGCTAGAAAATAACAGCCTAAATAGATCCCTGAAAGGAAGATCTTGTGGAAGAAACTAGTTCTCTTACTTTCATAAAGTAAAATTCAAGTACATTACCAATTAGTTACAAGTATTTATAAGAACTATATTTTGATTAAAACCTTTCACTAAAAAGGAACTAATGGACCCCACAGCAAATCAACTAACTGACTCACTGATCCTCAAAGCATTATTGTTAACAGGTAGACATCTCTGAAGGACCTGCACCAAGAACTTCCAACCCCATTTAACATGTCAGCAGCTTAGGCAATGATACATGACCTCTACCAGGAAGTCCGTAAGTGCCATAGTTATCTGTGACCTAGCAAGTACTGAGGAGCAAAGGTTATGGCTAAAGAGTTGATTTGAACCATCTGGCTAAGCAATCAACTCACAGGGAACACATGTACCTAACTTATCCAAAGCTCCTTACCAATAACAGGACTGTAAGAACTGGTGGTATCGCTATCCCTGACTGACAGAAGTTTTGGCTTCCTAACCCCTGCAATGCTTTATTTAAAGGAAAGACTTGTGCTCAGCATAGGTGTAACCAGGTACAACTGCACTTGCCTCAGGGAGTCAAAGCAGAAGCACTGGTAGCAAGAGGCATCCTTCAAAAGATATTGGGAGGGAAGGGCCCAAGCTAACACTCCACATAAAGCGCTGAATACCCAAGGACTAGGTTGGTCAGTCTTTAAAATTTAACCTTAGTTAAACTTCAATAGGAGTAATGCAAAAATTTTCTAAGTATCTTAACTCTCTGATCTTTAGTATCCCACTTTAGAACAGTTTTTCATAAATTACTTGTTTAAAGGTTACGGGTTTTGGCCTAGTTTGTTACCACATAGGATTTTTCACTACTTACTCCAAGTTCTTGTGGAACAGGCAGTCATAATCATTATCTGGATCACTTCAGGATGAAAGCTATTATCGATCACCAGGAGTCAATTACTAAAGATAAACTAGGTTGAACTGCTGAACCTCAGTTTTTCCCGAGCCAGGCACTGCTGCGTTTGACTGCCATCACGTCCCCTTATGGCAGCAGACGTTTAACAGACCCCGCAGCTGCAGTGCCCAAAGACGCTGGCTTCGGGAGGTGCATTCGCCACACAGACGTATGTCTTCCTCGCTGCCTGTCAGCAGGCCGTCCGCTCGCAAGCGGACCGGAGCAAACGCCGATACTCGGACACGGGCGCCAGAAAACAGCAGCTCGGGGGGGGCGGTGTCCACGCAGAAGCCCCTCGAGAAGCACCGATGCCTCGCCTGTTGTTCAACGACGACGCCGCGTTACCTTCCCGCAAGATTTTTTTCCCCCCTACTTGAGGGCACCAACATGCAAAACCCCTTTAGACCCCAAACGGCGAGAGACGAGGCTTGTGCTCCGCAGACAGCGCGGGGGGGCCGCCGGGGCTGCCCGAGCGCCGCGCGGTGGGGCGGCCGGCCCCGGGCT
>VZTL01016233.1:0-35526 GCA_013400535.1 Scopus umbretta
TTTTTTTTTTTTTCCATAGGTGCTTGCTTCTCTTATTATTCGTCTTGCTCTAGCAGAAACATTCTGTCTCAACTGTGGCATACTGACACTAGATGAGCCTACTACCAATCTTGATCGAGAAAACATAGAGTCTCTTGCACATGCCTTGGTGGAGTAAGTGAGCTCTTCTTATGAAGCTTAAAGATGGATATTTTTCAAATATTAATAATAGTTGGCAGAAGTGAATTATACTTTAAGCTGGCATATCTTTGTTAGCATCTGCAAATAAACAGGCCAAAGCGGTAGCTATAGACTCCCTATCCTCTGCCTGGAAGAGGAAATGTATTTCTTAAGTCATCGGGGACTTTTTTTAATGTGGGTAAAGAGAGTTGCTAATCTGCATTAGATTGCTTGACACTTCGTGTCATTCGTTATCAAGAGTTCAGTATTTTTGTAGTATGTATTTACAAGTTCTATAAAACTGGAATGCGATTTAGCTAAACGTACACTAAATAATATCTCTTTGTAGGATAATAAAAAGCCGCTCACAACAGCGTAACTTTCAGCTTCTGGTGATAACACACGATGAAGATTTTGTTGAACTTCTGGGCCGTTCTGAATATGTGGAAACGTTCTACAGGATAAAGAAGAACATTGACCAGTGCTCCGAGATCATGAAATGCAGTGTCAGCTCCTTAGGCTCATACGTTCATTAGAATTTCAAGTAATTACATATTCTAGACTGGCTTAGCTGCCTAAGTTGATAGAGCTCAGATGAAGGCATCTGAAAATACAGTTCCTTCATACCGTACACTGCTGAAGGGTTGTAACAATTTTAGCTAGAGTCAGAAACGGTTAGACTTTTAAAGTTCGTATCTTTCTACGTATTTCTTTGTCTGGGTTTAAGAATTACTGTGGTTAGGAAGAATTTAAATGAATACAACACAGTTAACTTTTAGATGCATTTTACGCTTTAAAAGTGAAAATAAAGTTGTGATGTTCTTTGCCTATGTCCTGGTGGGGAGATCCAGATGCAGATTCCTTGGAAAAGCTGTAGCTCTGTCGATAGAACAGGGCTCGCTCTCCATCACTGCGTTGTGGCAAGTTTGGGTTTGATTTGTATCTCTCTAGTCAAGGCGTGTTCATAGCTACGCACCCAGTCTACACAAAATTCAGAAGATTCAGAGAGCACTTTTGCTACTTTCTCTATGAGGTAACAGAAGACAGAATCTTCACAGCTTGCTTTAGAATAAAGGAAGGTCCCATCTCTAGATGAATGAGTGGATAACAGAAGCATATTTTAAGCATATTCTCTTTGCTTAGTGTCATTTATCTCTCTGCCGCTTTAAGATGATGACATTTCTGAGAGTTATGTCATATTCTGCTTCTCCATGAGATAACAATCAAGTTCTGTGAAAATTATACAAAAATGCCTTAGAGACTTAATTTGTACGGGTGCTGAGCTCAGAGTTCTTCCTTGAAGCTCTTTTCCTTGGTACAGCAACACCTGATGGGCCTGCAGAACGCAGGCCCAGGGGAACCTGCCCCTCAGAATGACAACGGAAAGCCAACAGCGATGGCGCACTTCAGAATGCAAAGGAACTGATCATCGCAAGTCCGGAGATTGCAGACAAGGGTTCCTCAGCAATGTGCCTCGCCACCTCTGAAGCCACGCAAGCCCCGGGGGATGCAATTTCTGGGTCGCTGTTTCTTCGTAACCGAGTAAGGGGGCACCTTGAGCTCTGGGTACTGGGTACAGGCCCACCAGCAGAAGCTGAGCTTATAACTCTTTAAATCCTTGCGGACAGCAGTGATCAGCTGAACTTCCTTAGCAGGCAGCGTATGGCCAAAGCTCAATTTCAGAGGAAGGATCTTTAAATTACTGTGGGGGAAAAAAAAAAGTTAATCTCGGTAACATCAGGATGTTTGTCTGGCAAATACAGGAGTGAGCCCGAGGACGCTGCAGACTGCCTTCCTCCTGCTTCAGGATGCGGGAATCCCTGTATTTCCCGAGGGACGAAGAGCAGTTTCCAAAAGCGAGCGAAGTCAGGGGTAGGAGTGCGGGCAAACCTGGCAGGTGCGGGCAGGGCCCGGGGCCGGTTAAGCACCACGGACAGAGGCAGCCCCGGGACGCGCGCCGGTGCCTGGAGGCCTTTGCCCGAGGGGCCGGTGAAGCCTGGCCCTGCCCGCCCGCGGCGCTGTGCCGTGGCTCCTTCCTGGCTCCGCACGTCCCTGCACTGATACCACCCGCTAAAGGCCATAAGCACAATCTGCACCAAAAAAAAGGCAAAGCCCACTGCTACCCCAGGTCTGATTCATCATCTCGATGTTCTTCGGCCTTCTGCGTGGCCGGAGAGTTGAGTGGACTCGGCACTAGGTGCCTTAAAGCGTCATGCCAGTCACTGAGCACTGAACTAAGGATTATTTCCACCTGAATTTTCTGAAACTGCAAGTCACTAGAGTCAGGGTGGCCCCAGTCATCGGGAAACCACTCAAAGATAAGCGAATGAATGGGACTTCCTAGCAATTACGCTCTTTCACCAATCCTCTGAAAAAGCAATTGACACCAAACATGGGGGGGGGAGGAGAGAAGGCAAAGGAAAATGCTGCTAACATGCATTACGTTTGCAGTTTTAAGTAAGACGCTTCACTGACTCTAGTACTACTTCCTGAAGGGGAATTTTCTTGAAGATATCATCAACAGAAAAAAAATTACTTTGAATTTTCAAATTTTCCTGTACTGCCTGTTTATTTTAGCGTGACACATACATCCCAGCTCATGAAGAATTACATTAGCTTCAGAAGCAACTCCCCAACCTTTGTGAATTCTGTGCTTTCCTCCCTGCCCAGGTTAAAGCCGTGTACATTTTTTTGTGTGAAACAGCCTTTCTCTGTTCCCCAGCTGCAAAGTTTACCTTTGCGTACGCACGCACACACAACTTGGGGGATTAAACTTTTTGCCAGAGCTTGGAAAAAAAGAGAGAAAACGCGGTGGGGAACTAACCTCTCCAATGTCAAATGTCAGTATTAAAATGACAAAAAATCCGCGCCATGATTTTTTCCCCCCAGCCCTTTCATGTGAATAATCCACAGGCTCCTCTGTAGCTAACAGCGTGGAAAAGGGACTCCTCCAGCCCCGTGGGTTTGATACGGACCGGGAAACAACCACAACAAAAAATGTGCTCACGTGAATCAAGTGTAGGAGAAACTTCAAAACGCTTTCACGCCCTGCTGCTGGTGGGCGCCCCGGGGAGAGCCCACCACGACCGGCCGTGGAGCGGGCTTCGCTGCCGCCTCTCCCGCCGCACCCGCAGGAACGGGAGCTGCTGCAGACGGGCGCGCTCCGCCGCCCCAGCGCCGCGTCGAGGGGATCCCGGCTCCGTCGCCGCTGCGGAGCTGCTGCCTGGCAGCTGGCCTGTGGTCCCGGCCAGCCGGCTCGCTCGGGCTCGGCCTCCCCTCCAGCCGTGTCCTGCGGGTGGAGGACCTGAAGGTGAGGGCGGCAAGAGGAGCAGAATGTCGCGGGGTTGCTACGCGAAGTTCAGCGCCGTCTGTAGCGCTGAACCGAGCGGAGACGTCGGCTGGCGAGGCGCAGATTCGCCGGGGTAAGGGGTAACGCACTGGGCAGGTGGCAAAGCGGTGCAGGAACGGGCTCGCCGCGTGCCACTTCGGTTGGAGCCGAGGTGGGTTTCCAGCAGAGAGCGCCCAGCGCCGGAGAGCGGCCCCGCAGCGACGCAGAGGCACAGCCGCAGGCAGACGCTCGCTCACGTACGCCACGATTTAAGAGCCAAAAACGACAACTAAAAATTATTTCGAACGCGTTCACAGGACTCTGGGTGAGCGTGATTGCGGTGGGCTCAGCAGCCAAGAATCAAGCGCTTGCCTGGTACGTTTCATAGCCAGGCAGGCACCCGGCAGCCCTCCGAGAGCACCAAATGCCTCCCGTGCCTGAACGCTGGCAGGTCAGCCCGGGAAAGGGGTCGTTGGGTGTAAATCCCTTCCAAGGGATTTGGGTCTGGCCACAGCCCTGGCGAACGCTTGCAGAGCCAGGGATCTGCGGCTGATGGAGGGCTCCAGCGTGCGCTGCTCAAGCAAGCGACCTTCCTCCCACCTCTGTGCCGCATCTGTTGCTTCAGTAACATAACTTATTTTTGGTTTAGCTGCACTGAGTCAGCAAGGTGGCAACTACTTTCCCTAGGGAAAAAATGCCTTAACGACGTCTCCGTCTGAACAGTCTTGTCCTAAGCGGGATTTATATTACCAGTGGAAAAGCAATACTTTGAGTTTCTGGTGCTTCCTTCAATATTATGCAGTACAGCACTGTGCGCTCTGCTTACAGACAGCTGCTTGGCCCAAATACTTACGTTGGGTGTTTAAAACTGCAGAGAAGGAGAATTTATTTTTTTTTTTTTGCAACCAAAACTGCTTTCTGACCTGCCTGAAGCAAAAAGTGACTTACAGAACATGTAACTTGCTACTTCCAGGAGCAGCGTCTCCATAAAGTTTCTGATGGCAGAGGTCCGGTTTTCCTCCCGCATTCCATGTTTTAGGCAAAAAGCTTTGGCATGCTCTAAAAATTAAAAAAAATAGTAAAAACCAAACCAAACAGGTGTGATTATCTACAAATAAACACCACAAACCAAACCAATAAATATAGATGATGCTTTCAAAAGCTTAATCATTTAATGTCTCCATGTAACTTTGTAGCATTTAAATGTCACACTAAATATCATTTCTAATCTATTTCAGTATGACAGTTTGTTTACTAACCCTCCCTGGGGCAAGCTGCCAGGAGCCAGCGCTTATTCTCTGCTCACTGCAAGATTATACCTTCGGGAAACGCGATGCAAGCTGCAAATTCACCTTCACCTGCCTTCATCCTACTCTGGGTAATTTGATTTATGCAGAAAAAAAATAAAATTGCTGGAGCTGTAGCGCACCTTCCCCTCCAGCTGCACGGGCTGAAGGAAGCAGGCTGGCTCCAGCACCGGCCGGGCTGCGGTGCCCTGCCAGCACAGGGTCTGAAACACTCCGTTTGTAAACTCAACCACTGATTGAAGAGATATTACATATGCTGATGCTAGACGTTGCATGATGACCCACATTTGGGGTTTTGGGTTTTTTGTTGTTTTTTTTTTTACATGTTGTAAAACATTTTATTTAGCTTCTCCACCATCTTTGGAAAGTAAGGAACAGCACGCACAAGCAAATGGCCTGGAAAAAAAAACAAACCACTATTGTGGCTTCTTGATGAGGATTTCCTAAAAGGCAAAGCTGGAATATTATTGGAAACAAGAAAACGGTTAGGAGGGTTATCCAAAAGCAGGCCCTCAAAAGTGACAGAGGAGACCTGAACAGCACCCGCCGGACCTTACGGGTTCTGACACTGTTTCTTCATTGCGTGATCCCGTGCTGTCCCTCCACAAAACCTACGACTCGGTGCAGCCGGGACTGCCGCAGGGGTGAACTCGGCTGCGAAAGCAAAGGTGTGGAGGTGGCAGAGCTGCCTCCCTTTGCTAAATCCACCAGCGAGAGGCATGCTGGGCATGCTAGGAAACGGCGGGAGGAGGAAAGGCGGCCGTGCGCTGGGAATCGCCCGGGAGAAGCGGGTGCGCTCCCTGGCCGCGGTGCCGGGGTGCTCTCCCCATCCTGAGCCGGGGATGGCCAAATGCAGCTGGGTGGGAAACCACCCGCCCCCTCCGCCTGCCGCTGCAACGGCCCAGGACCGAGACAAAGATCCCGCCTGTTTAACTGGAAAGGCACAAATTCAGCCCACCTGAAATTATGGACCGTAGTTCCCCCTGTTCCTACAGAGTCGGGAAAGAGAAGGGGACGCTGCCACAGAGAGCTGTTGCCCCTGTAAACCTGACTTGCCCATCAGCCATACCTGTTTCTTTCCATTAATTTCCATTGATTCCACCCATATCCACTGATGTCGTCCCGTGCCGGTGGTGGCCGCTGCTCTTCATTTGTGGGTGGTGATTCTGGGCAACCAACCTTGGCTTCGGGGCTGGGGGAAAAGAAAAAAGAGAAAAAAAGCCACAGCTTTGGACACAGAGCAAAGCAAAATTTCTGGTTTCGGTTGCGCTGAGGGTCTCTTCGGCTGGGTCCTCTCTTTCTGGTGCCACCATCCAGAGATGCAGCTATGGAAAGGGCCGACCGGCGCCAGCCCAGCGTGCGCCTTCAGCTCCCCGTGGGGGCAAGAGGACCCCGATGGGGAAAATTGCAACACTTAGATTAACCACTTGGATCATTTTTTTCTGAATTGATGTGGCTTCAACCAGGGACGAAGAGCACGGGGTGCGAGTGCGGGGCAGGGCAGCCCACCCCCCGTCAGCTGCTGGACCTCCGGGACGCGCCTGCGTTCGGCCTCTGGCCACAGCTGGAAGCAAACCCAGCCCTTTCATGACGAGGACACCCCGTTCAGGCTGGGTCCACACGCGCGGGGTCCTGCGCAGCAGGCTCGGGGAGGTGGGGTCCCAGCGCCTTGCACCCCTCCTGCCTTCGGGACGGGCAGCGCCCGTCTCGCCGCCAGTGCCGCGGGAGATGCACGGGCAGAAATTTCCCTTCTTATTTCACAATCGCCGCTGGGTTTAATGCTCTGAATGAGCTCTTTTGGTTCCCTGTGGGCCAATGACACTCCTGAAGGGCTGCGATCCCCTCTCCCGCACCCGCTTGACACCATTTCTTAGAACTGGGCTCCGCTGTCATTTTCCACCCACACGAGCCAAATTGATACATATCAGCTTTTCCCATCATCAGGTTCACGTTGCCCTATCAATAGCTTGGGGGAATGATTTTTATCTGCCTTTGGGGGAGGTGACACACGCTCTCCGCACGGGGTTTGCTGCACGGGGTGTTCCCAGCCAAGGGGCTCCCACTCCCCACGGCTCCCACCATTCCCCCGGGACCACCGTGCCGCTGCCGGACCCCACGCCAGGGCACGGGGCGGGGGGGGGGGAGTGCAGACGTCTTCCCTGGGGCCACAGCGCATCCCGCTCTGGCAGCTTGGCTCAAGGGAGCCAGGGACACTGGCTTTGGGACAGACGGACACTTGCACGCTGGACTGTGCTGCGCTGGATACACACCAGCTCTTACACCTTCCTCCCAACGCTTGCGACGGGAAACCTCCAGTCTGGCTCTGACCCAGCCTTTTCATTTTGCAGGAAATTCAATAATTGGGAATCATCACCATCATTTTTTTGAGGAAAACCAATTTTTCCAGGCTAATAAAAGCCATGAAACTGGAGTGCTGGAGCCTCATCCTGCCGTTGTGATGTTAGATCTTCCAATTCAAAAAGAATGCAGTGAAATGGGAAGGGATTTGTTTGAAATGCGAAGTTCAGCCCTTCCTCGGGCTGTGCAACACCTTGGCTTTACTGAAGAAAATAAAGATGGTTAAGGTTTAAATGTTTCTACGTGTTCTAAATGAATTTAACAATTCACAACTATCTACAAGCCTCTAACCAGGTGTAAGGGGAAGTCTGGGGCTCCCCTGGATGGGCGTTTGCCTGAGCCGGGGCAGCACGAGCCACTGGCACCAAGCCATTTCACCTGTGCTTGTAGCAGCACTTGGGAAAAGGCATTGAAGAATTTGGGGAAGAAATGAACCATTTTGGTGAGTCAACTTTTTTTCCCCACAAAATTCCCACTAACAGCACAGTTCAGCCATGGTGGGAAAGAATTGCACATTCGTGTCTGCTCTTCTGCTCAAGAAGTTGGGGTTGTTTGAATTCCTGACTTATTGTTGGTTTTCTGATGTCCTCTGGGATGGTGTGGGACAATGTGGGATGGTGTGGGACAGCATGGGATGGCGTGGGACAGCGTGGGATGGCATGGGACGGCATGGAATGGCATGGGATGGCATGGGATGGCATGGAACAGTGTGGGATGGCATGGGACAGCATGGGATGGCATGGGACGGTGTGGGATGCCATGGGATGGTGTGGGACGTTGTGGCCCATGGACATGGCACCACACGGGGCTGAAAGGCGCCGTGCCGAGCTGGGCACTGCAGGAGCTGTCCTCGCAGGATGGGATACGTGCTACAGAGCTGAGCAAGTCCTGGTTAAAACCCACACACCCACACGCCAGAAAACCCCCTCAGCTACTTCTTCCTTTACATGCAAGAGCATTTTTTTTTTTTTTGTTTCTTTGCAGATGTTTAACATCTTGATAAAAGTTTTGAGGTTTTTCTTTTCTTTCAGACCTGACTTCGGCTACTTGAGCTTTACCAGAGCTGCTGCCATTGTAGCTGAATGTTTGAATGACACTCGGTTGACACACGGTTCAGCTGTTCCTCTCCGGCAGCGGCCGCGCACCATTTCCTTCTCCCAAGTGTTGCTGCCACCACCAGTGATGACCAAGCTGCCGCACAGGGCGCTGTGGTCCTGGCATGTCCCCAGGGCCACCACCAGGAAGAAGGGGAGAGGTCCTCCACAGCAACGGGAAAACCAGCAAGTGGTCGGGGTGCCCTGGAAAGCGGCGCCGGGCACCGGGATGCTCCCACCCGCGTGCCATGATGGCGGTGTCCCTGGGGCAGGTGGGTCCCCAGCTGGCTGCAGGACCCCACGCGGGTGGCAGAGGGGCACATTCAAGTGCAAAAGCAAACGTCTGCTTTCGTGTCACTTCGGCTCCTGGATTTCTAACCTGAGGGGGATGCCGATCCCCAGGCTGCGGCCGCAGCACCTGGGCACAGACCCACTTAGATGGCCGGGCCGGTCTCGTTCCCGGCGCACGGAGGGGAAACGCTTCCAAATCCAACCAGACACTCGCCGGGGTTGTGCTGTCCCCCGTGAGACATCGATGTCCATGGCAGGAGCCAGGAGCCTGGCAGGCATCCAGCCACATGCATCCCGGAGCCGGTCCTGCTGCCTAACTGTCTTTTGCAAGGAAGGTTCCGGCAGATATTTCTCCACATGTAAGGTCATGGCTTGACTTGGTTAAGTCGTGCACACGATCACGGTTTTCCACACGCAGCACGTCACAAACACGCTCAATAGTAAATAGATCCTCAGGCATCAACGAGAAATTCTCAACTTCTCATCCCAGTATCTCTCCATCTATCAATTAGGCGATTAAAATCTGCATGGTAGCTGAACAGCAGATAACGTCGGTTAAGGGCGAAAAGTCTTTGCTGTCATTACATAATGCCCTTCTTTGGGGCGAATGGCACTTCCCACTGTCTCGCCTGATCAGCACAGGAAGACACCTATATTTGGTAGTCAATGGAGACTATAAAAATGATGCTCTGCCAAGCAGCAAGGCAGAGAGGCCCTGGCCAGCCATCCCAACCGGCACGGGAAGCACTCGGACGGCAGCGACAGGATGCTCCCCTCACTGAAGGCTGCTTTTGCTCTCCTCTCCCTGCTTGGGCTCACTTCTTCCAGATCTCTGACAACCATCTCTCCTAAAGTAAAGCTGTCAGAGATCACCCACCGCATCCAACAGCTCAGCTCAGGAGTGCAGGTAAATGCCGCTACACCTCCTGGCGTTTCTTTGCTTACAGACAAGAGGAGCATCACTGATGATGATGGTGTTCCTTGGTGCTTTGGGCACCCCAGCCCCTTTCAGCCTAGACTTTGGGTGCTCAGCGCTTGACTTGGTGGTACAAGAGGCTGCTTGGGTTGGGCAGGGTAAAGTTTTCCACTTGACGTTGAGCACGTTGCAGAAAAAAAGTGCTGAGGAACACGACAACCCCCCCAAAATGTCCCTGTCCAACACGCAGAGCTGTGTCGGGGTGACTGGGGCAGCTTGGTGATGGGGACGTGGTGGGCCGGCACTGTGTGAGCTGCCGGGGGGTCCCTGCTGTGCGCCGGTCCGTAGCACCCGCTGAGAACCCAGGGACCCTCCCGCCCCTTTCCAAACAGCTGTTTGCAATTGCTGTGCAAAACCCGGGGCCCGTCTTCCCAGGAGCCTGTTTGGAAACAATTTGCTGAAACACAAATCTCGGTGGCGGTGGTGACAGCACCTGGGGTGCATCCGTGCCGTGTCCCAACGGAGAGGGACAGGAACACGGTGCACAGCTGGCGGCTCCTCGGTGACGGTCTCATTGTCATGACGGACCCATAGTGACGCCTCTCCCTTGTGTTGCCTCTCCAGGTCCCCTGCAATGACACCCGAGTGGCACAGGTCGCCTTCACAGATCGAAAGGTAAAAGATGACGGCGAGATAGGCGGAAAGCGCGCTTGTAACAAACACAGACGCAGCCAGCGCCCTCCTCGCCGTGGTGCACAGCCCACGTAGCAGAGGTAGTTTTATTAGTCACCGAGCTCAAGTGCCAGTCGCTGGGGGTGAGCGCACGGCTCGATACCGGCTGCGCCCCAGGACCTGCCTCCAGTGCCTCTGCTCCCCCCGACCCCGGCCTTCGGGCGCAGCCCAGGGCCCGAGTCACCGCACGGAGCTGCGATTACAGCCGTAAAATGAAAGCGGTTTAGGAAGTCGCTGTGAAATCTCCCACCAGTCCTGGACACCTTGATAAGTAGCATCAACTTAAATCAACTACTTAAATCAACATTTCCCCCCCTCCATGTTTACCAGCTGTCGGAGCAGGAGCTGCTGTGCCAGGCTGCCACGGCGCTCATGAAAGTCACCAGATGCAAGAAAGACTACGAGCTGTTCATCATCAACTTGCAGAGCCTGCACGGCAAGACGGTAAGCAGGACCTGCAGCCTCCCCGCTCGCCGCCCCGCTGTGCGGCTCCGGTCCCCGGGGCGGCCGTGTCCCCCACACCGGCTGCTCCCGAGCACGGGCCCCGCTTCAGTGCCGGCTCCCCAGATGTGCCCACAGGACTGATCAAGCCGGTATTCGTTATCCTGCACCGGGCCAGACCCGAGCATTGCAGATCTGCGCAGTGCTGCAGGATAATTTGCCTCCACGGGAAGAGGGTGGATGTTCCCACCAGCCCCGGCCACCCTGGGCCGGTGGCCGTGGGGGGGTCACGCCGCTGGGCACAGGGCCAGGTGCTTGTCCTGAGCAAAAGACAAATTCCCGACCTCCCAGGGCAGCATCCTCACAGCTCCTAACTGAATTACTCCCTTTGGGAGACAGAGGCAATTGAATCAAACCATCTGCTTGGGCTGGGAGCCTGGCTACCCGCCATCTGCGCTGCTGAACCCTGCTGTCAGCTCTAACGCTCTTACGCTTCTCCTTCCCCAGAACTGCTCGCTGAGCGATGAAAACGAGATCTACCTGCGCAACTTCTTGCCGGAGCTGGGGAACTTCACCCAGGGGATGTACAGGCGCCTGGCCATGTCGGCTGCACAGTGAGACGGGCGCCGCTCCGGCGAGAGCCGCCGCTGCCAGCCCCGAGCCCAGGGATCATACTGCTGATAGTTCTTAAAATAGGTTTTGCAGAGTTTTTTTTTTTTTTTTTTTTTTTTGTTCCTCGTTACACGCACTTCCCCAGCTCTCCTAAACCCAATGCAATCCTCAAAGCAAGTCCCAGCGGGTACGCCAGGCACCCAGCATCGCTCAGCCGCCTGCCCGGGACCGGGCGATGGGAAACGTCCCCTTCCTGGCAGGCGCCTGGCATCTCCCAAGCTTTCCATCCAAGTGCGGTGTGTTAGACATTACTCAGCCTGTGCAAGAGGTCTCGCCTGGATGACGCTGCCCTTAGCGCTCCCTCGCAGCCCTGCGGCTCTTCCAGCCGGCACGAGGCAGGATGAGACCCCTCGGGAGGGCTGCATCCCGCCGGGAAGGCTGGCAGGAGGGTTTGCCGGGCCGGGAGGAGCCGGGCATCACGCCTGGATGGGGCAGCCGAGGAGGCTGAGCTTTTAATTCATTCACCTCCTCCTGCAGCGCCTACCAAAACCAAAACCAAATTATCTGCTTCCTGTTCCCCTTAATGAAGGGAGGCTTCTTCACAGTCGTCTCCTCTTCCTAAAGCGATCGCAATCTAGGTTGAAATGATGCATTTTTCACTAACGAATTAACTACAGCAGCTCAGGGGGACGACTCCCCGCGGGTGCCCGGTGGGAGCGGAGCCGGGGAAGTGCAGCGTCCCGAGAGCGAAAGCCGGGAGGGGAAAAGAGCGGAGGCAGGGGGCTGCCTCGCCGCCAGCCAGCGCCGTTATCGTAACCTTTGACGTGTCTTTTCTCTTGTCAGTGGGCTTTTTAACTTATTAGCAGTGAAGACCAGGAGAGTCTGCAGGATAACTTTGGATCTAATGGGTGCTCACTGGCATTGTACTTCTAGAGTTTATTTATTATTATATTTTTATTTAAATAACTTATTTTTTATACTGCGTAATCTAAAGACTCAAGACCGAAAAGTCCTGGCTGTTGAAAGCTTTTCTTCGCTTGGGACCCAAAACAAAAAGGAAAAACCAGCATTCAGAATAGGTGGTTTATTTTTAACTTATATAAGAGTAGTTCTACGGAATACAGTCATATTTAAAATACCGCTACCTCATTCTTAGGGAACTGTTATTGCCTAACTGCCTCGCCACGACAACAAATGAATGTGTGCTGATTTGTAATTTATTGTTCTTCACTCTATTTAAAATATTTGTATTACGACAGAGTTAATATATTCAAATTACCATGTATTTAGATGTCTTTTTTTTTTTTTTTTCATTTCAACTTTGCACTGATGTTATAAAAGTGTCTCAGGGCTTAAGCAATAAACTACTGAATAACGAGCTCTGGGTACCGATGCTTTATGCTGTCGATTCCCCGCTTCCCACCTTCAGCAGTGAAGGTGCTTCAGGGGGTGCTGCCTCCGTGCTCATCGGCACGGGGTGATGGGATGGGGAAGGATGGCATTTTTGGGGGTGATACACGGCAAATCTACCCAGCCTGCCACTGAGAACGAGTTTTCAAGAAAGCAAGAGGCACCAGTGAACCTACCCGGCTTGCGGCGTAGGAGCACACGGGGCGCAGGGAAGGGCTGGAGGAGCGGGGACGAGAGGCCACCTTTGGGAAGAGGGTCTCGCGCACGGGGCCGTGACGAAGGGGAGCGCGTCGGGGCGCAGACCGTGCTCTGGGGGGGCAGCAGGGCTGAAACGGGAGCCAGCGGGCGGCAAAGGGGCGCTGCACGCGGGGGAAGGCACGCGGGGCCGGTGGGCGAGGGAAGGGCCGGGGCCGGCTCATGGGACGAGCGCCCCGCTTGGGTGCCGGCGGCGGCAGGTACCCGGGTAGGAAATAAACAGGCAACCCTGAACTTTGGTTAGAAATTGGTATCAATGCAGGAAATTGCTATAAATGCTATAAAATGCTATAAATGCATGCGATGGGCGTGAACTGCAGCCTTTGGATTTGCTCTGGATAAACCACAGCGTTATTAGCACCAGCACCAGACACGGCAGGCAGCGTGAAAACAGCAGCGCATCCCTGCCGCTGCCAGCCGAAATGTACCCTGGGCAGCACGCTATGCCCCGGCAAACCCTCGCGGCCCTGTCTCAGCAGCTGCCCAGGAATCGCTCCGGTTTGGGCCAAAGAAAGAGGGGGAAAGCTGAGCCGGTGGCTGTGGCTTTCAGCGGATCCCTGGGCTCGGTGGCTGCACGGATGCTGGCGCTGAGAGCCCGGGCAGGATCTCGTGTGATGGGGAGATGCTTCAAACCACAAAAAACAAAACAAAAAAAACCAAAAAAAAAATTGCGGGCATGTTTCTGAATGAAACACCTTCCTTTGGTAGGGAAAATGTTCATTCCCTGAAGAACGGCTGGGATGAAGGCACAGTGCAGGCTCTAGAAATGTCCCTCCCATCCCGCACGGGCAGAGACGGAGACCGGAGCCGTCCCTGCAGCGAGCGATGGGGCCGTCACTGCCATCAGCCGCATCCCACCCTCAGGAAAGGACACGGGAATTTTTTTCCTTCGCTGATGACTTTCCCATCACACAGTGATGCGGTTTTCCACCATGATTCAACCCCAGTAGCTCAAAGGTTACCTTTTTCTGTTAATTTAGGTTTTCTGTCCATTCACTCCAGTTTTAGAGCTTTCTACTGTGATCACTGGGGAAACCACTGTGTCTGCAGGATGGGGCCACCACCTCCATCCCCTTCTCCAGCATCACTTTTAGGCAGGGAGCCTCCCACCACCACCCATCCCGGACCAGCTCCGGGCATCCCGGCGAAGAGCCCGGCCCCACGGCCGCCATCCACAGAGGCTGCTGCCACCGTGGCACGGTCCCGCAGCCGGCGCACGCTCGCTTATCTGCTCTCCATCGAGAGCGGTGCAGGTAGGAAACGACACGGCACTCCACTGGCAAATCCCTTGCAAAGGTCTTGCTGAGTCAGTGGCACTAACTTCATCTGGGGCATTTTGCAATTAGACAAACAAAATTACTCTCAGTCTGGCTGCTCCTGGATTAATCGAGCACTTGCAAACTCTTATCAAGCATCTGATGGCAAGTTGCTATTTGAGTTAGAAAAATACCTATTAGTTATTACAAAACTCCGAAGTTTCCCAGCTCAGCTAATTTCTCAGCGTGATTTCCTGCGGCAGCGCTGGTCGGTGGTGCCGGCAGGGCCCATCGCATGAACCTCACGCAGGATCTTCCCCGAGCGGGGCAGGACGGGCCAGGACAGCCTCCGGCTCGCCGAGACGCCGGCGCTGGAGCGGAGTCACAAAACCCCACTTTCCCATGCCAGCGCCGGCGCTCCCGGGCATCGACGCCGCGGGAGCACCGGTCCCTCGCCCATGTCCCCGCAGGGTGCCACGGGCAGGATCACGCTGTTTCAGGGGTCCCCTGTGGCCAGGAGGGCCCCCAGGGCTCCATAAACCCCCCGGCCCCGGGAGGCGGCGATGCCCCCCTACCCAGAAGGTTTTTGGTCCCTGCGGGCCCCAGGCAGGGCTCTGCCGCGCTTTCTGTTTCTCCCCGGGCGCAGGTTAAGATAACCGTAGACAGAAAATGGTATGCAGATGAAGGATGCTTTGCATGATTTGGAGATATTCAAATGAAACGCAAGATGGAAGAGCTCGCAGGATTGTTAGAGGGAAAAAAAAAAAAAAAAAAAAAGAGCAAAGTTCTGTTATCTGAGTGCGGTCAGATCCGTGGCCTGCCCGGTTTGGCCACTCTCACCTCACGGTGTAGAGAAAGTCTTGGGATACGGAGAAATGAAGAATCCCCAAACCAGGCAGTTTACATACTTCTCTTTTGTACGTGACCTGACTCCTACCACCGTTATCTTACGGTGGAAATTTCCTATGTTGAAACGTAATGCAAGATCAGAAGAAAGTCTTGACTTTTACCAAAAAGACCTGTTGTCCTAATTGGATAGGAGCAACTTTGGAAAGTGCAGATAAGGGAAAAATAAGTTTTTCCTACAGGTTCAGCAATTTTACAGCCATAAATTGAGATGTTTCTTCCAGAAAAGCACACACAGGTAGAGATCACCAAAATATCCAGAAACTGTGAGCTGAGGAGGTTCAGTCCAAGCAGGCCATGAGCATCCCGGTCCCGGTCCTGCTCACCTTCCTGGCGCTGTTAGCCTGCCAGGGCCACATGGCCGCCCTGCTGCCGACCTCCAACTTTCTGAAGGAGAGCATCAGGCTGCTGAGCGAGCTCCTGGAGGCGAAGGTAGGGCTCATTCACGTGGCTGATGGGAGGGACAGATTGTTTCGCCGGGCTCGGCGAGAGCGATGCCGAGTCAAAGAAAGGTGCTGAGCGTGCAGGGCCGAGGCAGAGCGCACGGGTCACGGCGCTCCCGGAGGGCTGAGAGCGGGCGGGCGGACGGACGGATGGGCGTGTGTCTGCGCGTGCACGTGCCAGGATAGATGCGCGTTAGCGGTTTCTCTAGCCTGATTGCTCCTCTCCTTTGTGTCTTGATAAAGGTTTCCTGTGACAAGATGAACGTGACAAGTATTTTTGCAGACGATAAGGTAAGAGAGAAAAAAACTAACTCGTCCTTGTTCGAAAACAATCACACGGCCACGATGGGCCCCGCGAGAGGCTGCCGGGGGCCGGAGGAGAGCACGGGGCAGCCAGGAGGCAGACGAGAAGCCCTGGGAGTCCTGCCCGTCCCGCTGCGGCGCTGCACGGGAGCAAGGAGCCGATGGCAAGCCCCGAGCTGGGCTGCCAGGCTGGTCCTCGCCGCTCCCGGTGCCCAGCACGGGCGTCTTCACCTTCCTGCACCCGTCTCCACCTCCCGCCAAGGCAGCGCCGGCTGCTCCCGGCCGCCCCGGCGGCGAGGGGGAGGCCAGAGGGGCAGGCAGGAATGGGCGGCATGCGTTTTAGCAGCATACAGGGTTTTTCAAGCTTTTCAGAAAGGAAGAGAGGATCTTCTTCCTTTGCCTTGGAGCGGTGTGTCACCGTCTCACAGACACCCACGCGCGCCTACCGCGCAGCATCTCGAGCTCTGGTTAGACATGCTATCCCTCTTTAGCCCTTTCTCTGGGGGAAGGCTCTTCATTTAGCAGAAGATTTAATAGCAGATAATAAAGCCTATTTCTGCTCTGAAAATTGCTGCCTAAGCCAAGCTCCCCGGCACCGGAGTTCCTGTTTTCACAGAAAGCCGATGCCCTCACCTCGCGCTGCACGGGCGGGCGGCAGCCGAGGGGCGCAGCAGCTCTGCCCTCTGGGGGGTCCCCGCACCCCTCCTGCCGCAGGGACCGGCCCCGGGAGCGCGAAGAGACGCCTGGGATGCCGCAGGGCCCGATGCCCACAGACCTGGCCGTGCTCACGGGGGCGGGCCGGTGGCTTCCTTGGAGATGCCATTTGGGTGGAAGCTGAACTTTGAGCAGGCAGGGCTCTCCGCGACCTGCCCGCGCCGGCGTCGGGAACGGCTCCCAGGGAAGACAACCAAATTGTTTTCTTATTACCGCCAGGCACTTCACTTATTAGCTCCTCATCTTCCACGTGTCGCGGCTACAGGGCTTTACCTACTCAAAGCACCTGATGGAGGCAACCTCTTCCCACGGGCTTTTGTTATTCCCGTAGAGCCTCTGCCGACCCAAACCAGCTTCGTTCCCACAGGGAGCAGTTCCCACATTTGCACCGGGAGCACGATGCTCTAAGCACCTGGGTGCTGGCTGCTGCGCCAAACTCTGCCACGACTTCTCACCAGCGGCTGAGGGCACCCTTCCCGCCGGGAACACACGTGTGCGCGCACGAGGCTGGGAAGCTCCAGGGGAGGCTTTGGCATCTCGAGCTGTACTTCGTACCTGCCGCTTAGAATGGAAATTTACTATTTGTGCTGGTTTAACGAAGCCGTGACTGCACAAAAGGGTCTCTCAAAAGAGCCATGTGCGTCTTTTTCCAGGCGGACAACGATATGGAGATCTTATGCAAAGCCACCACCATCGCGTGGGAGGGCCGGAGCTGCCACAGGCACCTGGAGGGCATTTACCTCAACTTGCTCAGTCTCATCCAACGGAAGAGCACCGTCTACAAGGTAAGGCAAGGCTCTCCCCTCGCCGCCCTTCTGCGCCTCCAGCTTCTCCCTTGGTCACCATTTTCGCTTTCATCACCCCGTCCTCTCCCACACCACCGTTGGCAGCCAAGACCAGGCCGGAGAGCCAGATCCCTCCCCCGGCAAGCATCCTAATGGCCATTTTTCCCCTATTACAGGCACCATGCCCCGTGGCAGCAGGCAACACTACTTCACTGAATGAGTTCCTGGTGGACTTACACCGAGTCCTCCAACGAATAGTAAAAGACCAGAGGTTGAAGTGAAAAAAGTTTTTTTTGTTTGTTGTTTTCTTTTTAAACTATAATGACACTGTATTTTTTTAAAGATTATTTATAATAATTCTTTAAATAAATGTATTTTTGGATTAAAGTTGCTAGCATTGCTCAAGACATTTCTTGGCCAGAAACTGGGACAGAGCATCAAGGCCAGTCCAGAAGCACAGGGGACCTGGCTGATAGCGACAGAAGGAAACTGCAGACCAGGGAAGAAGGGATGGGTATTTTCTATCCAAATTGTTGGAAAGGGACAAGTTCATGACTGGGTTGGAAACCAGGGCACAGAGGGGCAGTGGTGACTCCAAGGAGCTGGGCAGTGACAGGATCCTAGGTAGAACTGGGGCTTTAAAACCATCAAGTCAGAAGTCATTTTTGTTGCTTTGCCATGTAATTCGCAAGAAATACACGGGGCTACAGTGAGGAGTCCACAGGCACAAGGGGGGCGTTGGCAAGAGTTGCCAGAACAAAGAACCTGCCGTGAGGTTGAGGCTTGTACTAACATGAGGAAAGCATGTTTAAGTAGATGGGGAAATAAAAAAAAAACCAACCCAACCAAAATAAACCCAAGAGACTCCAGCTTGGAGAAGCCAGGCCACAAACAGGGCCTGCTTCTGAAAGCCATGAACTTGGAAGCTAGAGCCACAAAGGGAGATGCCAGGTCTGTAGCTAAGCAGGCCCGTAGTTCTCCCCTCCCTTTATAGTCCATTTATAGCCTGTATTTATATTATAACCATATATTTGTATATATGCCACATATATGGCATAGCCCTTTGTGGTCCAGTAGTAAGAGGCTCCAACAGCAGTGAAAGAAACAGCAACAGGGAGCAAAACTGCACTGGTGAAGGGATGACTCCAGCCTGCAGCAGACCTGGGTGGTGGTTAAAGTCTCTCTAGCAACAGGGGACTGGAGCCTTGCAGGTATTTAGGTGCCTACCATTTTGCAACTTACTTTGGCATAGCGTGGGAGAGCACTTTGGAAAGTCCCAGGACCGTGCAGGGTTTGGTTCATGCATCAACTGAGTCACAGTAGTGAGGGGAGCTGCAAAGTTAACAGACCACAAAAACCTGTTACCTACTGCGTGAGCAGGCCGAAACGTCTTCCAGAGGAAGAAACGCACCGCAGACCAATACAGTTGGTGCAGCAAAGGAAACGGAGCTGAACATTTCCAGTTACTGCAGGTGAATTCGCACCCTCTGCATGAATACAGGGTCTGACAGGCTCGCCATGTAGCACAAGGACACCTGAAGCCAGAAGAACGTGAAAAGCCTTCTCGCCATCAGCGCACATACGCAAGAAGAGGCGGAACACGCGCAGCACTGACTATTTCGGCGGACAAGAGCTCAGCTGGGCTCTCCTCTTCCCCAAGAGCAGCCCAGGACAAGTTCAAGCCCATCCTTTGCTGGGCAAGGGGCTCATCAGCTCGCTGGGGCACACCTCGTGGTCTGCATCCTGGCCTCACCCCACCGATCTTCTCCGGAGTCTTGCAAAGCATCTTCTTGCTCTGCCCTGTCTGCCTCTTCCACAGGAGCTGGCTGCCCACCACCCTGCAGCCTGGCAACGGGGGTCCCCACGCACCCCAGACTCACTCCCCTAGCTTCTCCAGGAAGCGCTGTGGATCACAGAGCTGTGCAGGCCATTTCAGCTACCCTGCCTGACCTGTCTTCTGACACCCGAGTTAGAACGATGCTGTGTGTATGAAGTTATTTGAAAGACGTGCACAGAGGTGGAACTAGGAATCAAGAATTTTATTTCGTGGGATGGACATGCTCGAGGGACACAATACTGATATATACAGTGTAACAAATAAAGCTTATAATGAATACAGTTTAATCATAAAACAAAGAATAATCAGAAATAAAGAGTTAGAAAACCAATAAATAGGAAGACAAATTATACAAACGGACTAGCAGTTTTTCCCCTATGTACAGGACCGGCTAAGCAGAACTGTTGGGAAAGGTGAAAGCTGGACATGTGCAGACAGCATCAGTGAAAGGCACTAAGGACCATTTTCCCCTCCTCTTGAAGGGGAAGAAGTTAAATATGAAATAATTCATTTACATGACATTAAACAACATAAAGCGTCAAAAACCTCAATGTTAAGGTCGATGTTCTGGAATGAGGGGAATCTTCTGATAGCAAGATGCAAAGATGAGCACACACAATATATATATATTATGGTATTATGATTTCTGATAAACACTAGAGAGCACATACTGACCTGGGATGAGAACAACTGTATTAAGCTCTTAAAAAAAACCAAACCCAGAAAGCAAACCCCTTCCTCATTAAGACGTGTTATGGACCCATTAGAGACATTCACAGATTGACCAGGGCTACAGAGAGGGCCCAGAGGGTAAACCTGCAAGCCAGGCTCCCTGGTTTGAAAAGAAAGTTCCCAGAACTTCAACAAAACACACCAGTTAAAAGGTAAGCCAAGCTGATAGAACATTGTGACCACAACAGTGTTCCACTTAATAGAGTCCTCTTGGAAGAACAGATAATCTGCTCTCCAAGCCCCTGGAACAGATGATCACAACCAGTTTCTCTAATCTGCCAATTAAAGGTGTGCAAGCAATTATTTATTGTTTTCTCTGCCCCAAGGCTCACTATAAATACGTAGAATACTATTGTTTTCAGCAGCAGGACTGTAACATTAATTAATTTGTAAAGCATATGCCTTTAGAGTTAAGTTTTAGATATTTTAAATGCAGTGTCATGGTTCACAGTAGTATCTGATGTCTGTCAGGTAAAAATTTTCAATGATCTTTTTGAAAGCACGGTTCAGGAGAAACTCTTCAAAACAGATCGCTCAACAAATCTTAGCACACCAAGGCATAACACAAAGGGAAATGCAACAGTTATCCCTGGTTCTGAGAACCAGTACAGGCCAAAATTATGCATCTGTCTGCTTGGAGTGAGAACTGACATAAGGTCTACGACAAAGCAGCACTTAAGCCATTTTCAGTCTGTATCTTGTTTGATGAGAAGTATGTGACACAAGATAACCCAACTCTAACCAAACACATTCAAAGATCAGCTCTTCAAGGGCAACTACAGCTTAGATCAGACAAAAATTCTGAGTATTTGTGTCTTGAAATGCTAGGCTAGAGGAAACAAATACAAACACTGGCATTCGTATCGTGTATGAACTTGGGTGACACTCCCTCCCCCCCAAAACAGAGGGCAGTATAATGTTCTCTAGGTCATGATCCTGAAAAACACATTTAAAAAACAGGGAAAAGCTTACAACTCATTTAGAATAGCACTAAATATATCTCCAGAGCAAAATATGCCCTTACAAGACCCGCTTTAACTATTACAGATCCTGTCACAGACCTGTTAGAGTCATAAGATACATCCAGTTTAAGCATCACGACTCTACGAAAGGGATATCAACTGCTAGCTACTCTAAGTACTTCACAAGAACATTCTGGTAATTGCAGATGTGGCTACTAGCAAGAACCCAGGACACCTAAGGAGCTGTCCTGTTCTTTCTGTCATGCTTAAGTACTCAATTTCTCCTATTAGTAATCACAGCTTTTTAAACCTCTAGGTAACACTAAGACTACACGGAAGTTACAGCTAATTACCACCACCCTGGCATGGGAACTGTTAAGATGCCTGCAGCTGATGTGCTCCAGCACGAGTTACAAAGCGCGCACAATCCAAAGGAGATGCATTTTCTCTGTGACACAAAAGCAATGTATTAAAGTGATATGTGTCTATTAGCAGCATAAACGTCAAAGAAAAAGAGCAGCCACCACAAATAAATGGTTATCAGAGACCAGAATTTTTTTTTCCCCCCCTCTCGGAGCACAGCCAGAAACCCAAGAGGATACAATCTACACAGGAACACAAACAGCATCAGCTGTTTCAGGGGATGCTACTGTTCTGGGAAAGCTGGGCAATTCATGCCTGTTTTAATACAGGAGAGTCAAATCCACCCTCAGGTTAGAGCACTGGTCCAGTGTCCTTGTAGCCAGGGATGAGAACTCGGAGCCGTAATGCTCACAGTCCCAGGGCTGAAGCCAAGTCCTAGTATTATAGCAGTCCCCTTCAACAATCTCTGCTGTTCAGTTTACAAAAAAATTCACATACACTTACAAAATTCCATCTCAGAAGCATAAGAAGCAGCCAAAGCAATGAGGCAACACGGCCTTAAAAGGAGGAAAAAACCAAAAGCTCCCTTTTGCCTTTGCATGAAAGGCCTCGCCCTCCACAGTGCCAGCAGATCACATGCGAACGGACAAAAATAAAAGCACTACTTCGGCACACTTGTTTTCTGCTGCACTTAAACAGAGCGTGGTCCCTTCCCAGACTTTCGTCCTTCACATTTCCCCCCCCAAGAACCATTTTCTTTGTACAGCAAGACAGCAGATGAAGAGAAAAGGACTGTGTATTTGATACACCATATGGTCAGGTTAACAGCCAGTGAGGAATATTTAAATAAAAGGGTTTGATGCTCTTAATGCAAAGGTTTGCAGCAACCACATTCAAACACGCATCAGTGCAACAGAGGACAATAGTGAAAGCTGTCAGTTATGTGCAAAGCAGGGCGTAAGTCAGATTTACCAGCCTTAAATTTTAGGATTTCATCAACTGTTTTGAGCTAACATGTCTAGCACTTAAACACACATCTAGAACCCTTATTTTCTATACATTTCAACAAGGATTGCCAACAATAGTTTCCCTGCACAACACTTTTAACACATGGGATATCACAACCGTCGTATATACCAGTTTAATATTATGTTAATATAACATACAATATACGGGCAACTAAGGAAAAATACATTTTTTTTTAAAATAAAGCTCCATACCAGCAAGGCATGGATTTTATAGCCATGTCAAAGTGTGCCACCTCTTCAATTCCATAGTCTGGCCAAATCTTATACGCTCACTGATTTTTACGGCAATTCTGAACAGGTCACACCTACTGCAGCAGAGAGTCAATGACAGCTCCTGGCTTTGCCGAACGTTTTCTGTTTGGAGAGCAGAAAGGAAAGGGAGAAATAACACCATACACACATCATTATGCTGTCTAGGAAAGACAGGGACCAGCCACATTTCAAGTCAAAACTACACTGTGTCACTCTTCCACAAGCATTTGTCAAAACAAACCAAACAAAAGTAACCAAGAGTACCCATGCTGAAATCTCCCCCAACAGCACATGACTTTCCAGCAAGAACAGTACCTGCATTGTCAGTGTGTCAGAAGTTAAACTCAACCACAGACACAGTAAAATAAAGCAAGGAGCTGGAAGAGGGGAATGCAGCAAGAGGGCATTGAAAAACCCCCAGACAAGTCTTTCTGGGCAAAATTTTACTGTAGTAATGAGATTTCAACTTGGTTCTGTCACACTTGGCACCAGTAAACCTTATACCGTGCAAAGTTTTAGCATTTTGTCTTCTCGCTAAGCAAGAGTTTGAAGCCTGATAGTAAGTTTGCATGCACAAACTCAAGCCTTCCCCGGGTAAATCCCCCATTACGCATAGATACTCCAAAGTTCTTCACCTTCTACCCGTCTTGGGCCTGGATCTTCCTTTTGAAGTCCTCGGCCTCTCCAGCTTCATCAGAGATTGCCTCAAGCTTTCTTCAGTGTAAGCTAAGTAAACATGGGAGAGGTCCACTTCAAAGGGCTAAAAAAAAAACCAAAGAGAAAAAAAACCACAAAACAAAAACATCAGAATCGTTTTATACACTGATCAATGGTGCTTTTGTAACACTAGAAAGACTCAGCTCTTCAAAAGAAGAGAACATTGCACAGTTTCCCTATAAACATGCAGTGGGAGGCCCAGGCAGCAGAACCCAGACCTATGCAGTTCAATACAAGCTTATAAAGAGTCACTCACATCTTTTTCTTTTTTATCCAGGACAGGCGTCTGTTTCCTCATATTGTTTCCTGTATATGCAACACATTTCTTAAAAGAAAGAAAGGTCTATTAGTAAAATCTGCTGTGCACAGTAAAACCAACTACAGCTTTATCAGTTCACACGTGGGCTCAATTAAACTCCTCAGAAGCTCATGCTAACAGTAGCTTGCACACGAGCCAGTCAGCTAGCTTACCAGCTGCCATTCTCCAATGTCTTCGTTCCAGTGAACGTAGTTTTCAATCATTTCCTAGAAAGAAATTAGAGCAGTAATTGTTAGACTTGCACAATCTACACTCCTGTTGCATTTTCCACCACATACATCCCTAAAGACCCAGACAAGCTGCTTAAGAACATTCTTGATCATTCCAAGTTGCTTTTATCAGGACAGCCATGCCATGTTCAAAACCCCCTATTTACACTCTGAAGACTACAAAAGAGCAAAATACCACTCCCAATGGCACGCACTGGAGTTCCCACTAAAGCACGGGTTTCCCCTTATGCTGGTGCCATCAGGATAGCAATAAACACGCATCGTAATATGGAAAGAGGGAAAGATTAAGGGAAATAGCTTTTCTATTTTCTATTCAGTCACATGCATCATATTTGAGCTTATCACAAGTTTTCATTAGGGTCACAAAAAGCAGAAAGTGAGGAGTTCCAAGATCAGTCTTACTGCTTTGTATTAATATCAGACATGAGCAAGCACAACTTCAAGAACAGTGGACAAAAGAGGTTGTGAACAGACCCAGAGCATGGGCACACAGTGAATATACCACTTAAATACATGGTGAATGTGATTTTTTTTATATCTATATTTTTAAAAACCATTAGGAAAGCGTGCTGCAAGAGAATTGAGATTAGTGTACCCCTCTGCTTACAACCCCCACCACATTACACACTGCTTCCCTAAAACAGATTCCATAACCATGAATTGCAGCCAAAGTTATCAAAACCCCCGAGAAATACAACAAAGCCATTCTGCATTTGTTATTCACATCACTGTGCTGGTTTTGGAGCCAAATGCACCCACTAACTCTGATCATCTTCCAGCTGAACTTCAAGCAGAAGTCCACCAGGTTATAGGAGTCACTTGACAAAAGCATCTTTTCCTACTTTATCATCACCAGGTTCTAACAATCGGGATAATGGCACAAACACATGAATGCAACCGAGTTGCACCTGCCCAGCTGAGCCACAGCAAAGGCTCACAGCAATACACACCAACTCAGCCATGCTACAACTTAGCAGACAAGTGTCAGTCAGTTCACTGTCAATACCTTCTGAAGAGAAAAGAAGCCAACTCATTCCCTTTGTTGGACAGAAGAAAAGCTAGATGGCTCAGTGTGCATAGCACAATCCTGTATCACAGGCTTAGGTTCTTCGTCTTTACCTGGTAGTCCTGAGGAATGAAGTTGTCTATGATAAGCATCTGAAGACGAAGTTCCCTGCTCAGCTGCCGAATATTCTCCAGTAATCCTTCAATCTCTCTCTGATGCTCTTGTTGCAGATCTGCCATCTGAAGACAAACCAGGCATTTGAGAGGCATCAAAGCTAGCTTAAGGCATGGTAACATGTCCTAAAAAAGAACAGTCTTCTGCCTATACAAGGTTTTTGGGAAACAAAAGCAAACTCTGGTTATAAGGACTAGAATATTTCTCTCTCAAGAATAAACCCTCTGCAATGTTCTAGCTCAGAGATGGCTGAAAAGAGCATTAAGTTCTCAGTACCATAAAAAACCAAAACTGGCTGTCTGTCAATCAAAGCATTGCACCAGCTACGAGCAGATGAAGAGTGTGCAGACAAGTTTATCCCTGGCAAGATTTCCAGGAAAATCGCTGATCCCAAAGACAAAATGCACTTTTCATGAAGCAGGAGCTCCAGATACCAGACAAAGGCCACATCGACCCAGTGTGACTGAGGAGGAGACAGCGAGGGGAACAGGCCGAAAGGACAGCCAGCCAAGAGCAGAGGAACACACGGGCTGCTGCAAAGCAGGAGACTGGACTGCCAGCACGCAACTTTTATTTTGGTTCAGACATAACTAGTGGCTTTCCTTGAAGTTCTGAATATCTCAGGGTCTCATGCATATGCCCCCTCCGCCCAGCTTGGGGAAAAGCCCTACAACATACCCCTGTGAAGCTCTGACACCAGACTTAATTAGATGTTTTTGAATTACGTGAGCCAAATGGACAGCACAAAGACATTTCTAAACATATGGCACTCTTCCAGTCTTACAAAGCTGATGTCTTACCCTTCCCAGCTATAGTCCCTCACGTGATCACAGGCTGAGGACTTCAGGCACTAACCTCCGATTTCGCAGCCATAAGCATGGTCCAAACTTTCTTCAGCTTTTTGGTTTTCCCCTGTGCTTCTTCCTGGAGGCTCGTGTACTTCTCCTCAATGTCCAAGCGTTCTTGCTGCGTACAAGATTTAGCATAGACATCCACATGTTAACATAATCGAAGAAACTATCTGCAATAGTATGAACAAGGGGAGAAGCTACTTGAACAAAACAAAGCATTTGCCAAGGGCATGGACACCTGGCTTTGCCAGGCTGGCTCAGACCCACAGCGATCGCACTGCCAACGCACGGCCTCCCAAGTGGTTCGCTTCTGCTTCAGAGCAGAGCCACATTTCATCCAAGGCACACAACACGGTGCGTCCTGCCATTGCTGTTTTCAGACAGCTACGGCACATAACCCCACCTCCTTCTCCTCAAGCTCCTTGCGAAGCTGTTCTGCTCTCTTCCTTCGTTCTTCCAGTTCCATATTTGATTCTTCCAGAAGCTTTTCTTGCTCCTCTGCTTTTGCCAACAAGTCCACTCCTCCCACAATCACCTTCTTCTCCAGTGCAGACAGTTTCTCCAACAGGGACTGGTGCTCTTGCCTAGAGAGACAGGTAAGTGAGAAACTTCCTATCCTAAGTGCTCGCAAGGCAGCAGGTCCAGCTCAGTTTTCCAGCCCAGACAACATTCACCGGGCTGGAAAAACTTGTCTTGCTGCCAAGGGTTTAAGCAGGGGTGAGGCAGTGCAAGTGAACACAGGGAGTTCCCTGAGCTCCAGCTCCCATTGCTTTCTTGCAAGCAAAACCAGGTCAGCAGGCGAGTCTCTCCTGCTGCAAGCCCCCTCTGTGAGGGGCTGCAAGGCACTACGGATATTAGCAGGCTGCCGGAGGGATGCCCTGCCCAAGGGCCCTGCCAGCACAGCAATGCCCAGAGGCAGCCGCAGAAATGGAAGCGAGTGAACAGAGATCAAGGCAGGGCGGCTGAGATGCAAACCAGGAATGCTGGCTGCTGTTGGAGCAGCCTCTGACAGCAGGACTGTCCTATTTGCATGGGCCAGCGTGATTTCAGCAGCTTTCCAGCTCCAGAGCAGAAAACCCCTACACCCCAAATGACACACTCGTGACAGCGTGCTGCAGGAAACCTGGCCTGCTACACAGCTACTGCCCACTGACCAAGCCATACAGCAGTACTGCTGCTCTTCACAGGTCCCCAGAGTGCAGAGGGTTCATTTATGTTTCTAGGCTATCTTGCACAACTAGATAAAGAGAAGAAAGAAGTGGCAAAAGGATAAAGTTTGTCTTTTCCATCTGCTCTAAACTCTGAAAGCAGAGTAAGCTCCTCTTTCACTTGGATAATAGCAAGAGCTGATGTTCAGTTTATGCAGAGTTTGACAGGCACCTCACCATGAATCTCCAGATACCCATAACTGAGCTGTAGATTAAGGAAGGAAAAACCCACACAACCACACAAACTGCTCAGAGCAGCGTACTCACTGGGCTTTAAGCAAGTCTTTTTCTCTCTTCTCCAGTTCAGCTCTGGCTTTATTTCTTTCTTCTTCTTCCATATCAAGCTTAGTTTCAAGAGCTTTTCTCTCCTCTTCAATCTTCGCTTGCATCTCCACCATCTTATCCGGGGAAACTTTCTTTTTGCCTTTGGAAGAGATAGGGAAAACAAATTAGTTCACAGAAAAATAAGACAGCCTCTCTATCACAGTGTTTTTTCCAAGTTGAGATTCAACACTTGCATTTAACAGAAATAAATTTAATTAGATGTCAGCTCCAAGCTGGGCACAACTCAGTCTTTCAAATCCCATTTTAACACTAACCAGTTGTCACCAGTTCCTACAGAGAAGGAACACTATAAAACTATAACATCAGGCCCCCAAAAGAGAAAACATACGAACAACACTTGGAGAAGGACCACTGCCTAAAGAGAAGTCTCGGCTGGAAACTCAGACTTTCTAACTATGTGGCTTGGGCCAAATGACGGAAAACAGAAGACTGCCTCGACCTACAGCTGCAAGAGCTAAGCTACCAAGAGTTACATACTCAAATTTCAGATTAGCATCCCCACCACGCCCCTCGTTCCTTGTCCTCCTTACAGGTTTGCCTATTGCAAAGTGAGCACGTAGATATTTTGAGAACGCACTGCTGTGAAAATACAGACTAGAGAAATTCAGAACAGCCCTATGAAAAACAGGCAATTAAAGAAACTTTTTGATGGTATTCGATCTACGTAACAGTGACTACCCACAGATCTGAAAGTGCTGAGGTTTGCTGTGACTTACCAACCGTGTCTTTACAACATAACTACTACTGCAGGTACGTTTCATAGAGGGTTACGAAGGAAGTGGCCAGAGCAACTCCTTGAACCTATCGCCCTGAAGGGTTGGTCCCAAACACCTGTGATTTTTAAACAAAGTCTGAGGCTGCTGCTCTTGGAAGCCGCCCCGCAAGTCTGAGTCAACTTTCATTGTAATCCCAAGAGTGCCTAGGGCGGGTGAACACAGAGATCCTTGGGGGTTACTTGGAGAGAGAGTGAGCCCAGCCTATCTGCATTTCCTCAAATCCCCAAGTCCTAAATCTCCTTTCATTCACTACAAGCGAATCCTTCATTTTTCTCATTTTGTTTTTCTCCAGACATGGGGTCGGGGAGGGGAAGCCCGTAGATTCCAGGTGCCTAGAAACTAACAGAAGCCATCAACTCTCAAGGGACTGCTTTTCACAGTGACATAATGCATAGAGTCAGAACACGCTCAAGAAAATTGCTGTTGAATACAAAGCTTCCTCTTCCTCTGGTCTTCGTGGCATTCAGCTTTATTTACATACATATAAGATCTCTAGCAGAAAGACAAAAATCACACTGTGTTTGTAAACGTGCACACACATCTGTACACATCCGTACGCACGTTTGTTCGTGCACACAAGAGAATACAGTTAGCTTTGTGGCAAGGTAAGGATGTCAGCACTACAGCAAGCAACATCTTAGTTTCCATCTGGAATTCCATTAGGAATCCAATAATAAGCACTTCTTTCTGGATCTGTGGTGAAAGTCTCTCACTAATTAGTCCGAGTAAGAAGCTTCCTGAACATGCTATACACACATCATATAAAAAGAGATAAGCCAGATAGAGGCTTCTTACCATTAGTACACATCCCTATATGTTCTCAGTTTAGGTGAAAAAGGTGAACTAAGCCAAGCTGCAAGACCCTTTCACAAGCTCTGCAGTTGTATTATAAGGAGGTGGAAATCAATTACACCAACCTGCTTGATCTTGCATTAAGAGGAAGTAGAAAGCAAATCGCAGAGGCAGCATATGCATAAAAGAGGAGGAAAGAAAAATATATTATTGCTTTGATCATTTTGGACAGAGATCAACAGCATCAGAACAAGCATTAATTTTATATGCATGTTTCTAGAGTAGAAAACACAGGATAATCATCACTAAAAACTCTATTAGAGCAAACATTAATGCATCACGATTTTATGCTAAAGCAGAGAAAGTTTCTATACTTGAGTGCTCTGCACATCCAGGATAATCTTCAGCTCACTCTTGCATTCTTCTGCCCATTCAATGCAATGCAGAATCTAAATGTAACATTAGGAGCCTGCCGCAAAGATCATGCCCTAAGAAACAATTAAGAGAGGGTAGATTTCTTCCTCGATAAGAGACTTAATGCTTCCCCCCCACTCAGGATGGCCAATTCCGCTAAATTACCAGTAAAGTACTAGCATACAGAAGACTCGTTCTAAGTTTTAACCAAGTTTCCAAGCCAATTCTTTGCAAGATACATGACAGTTGCACATAGGGAGTCTCGGCACAAGATTTCTCCATTTAATTACACAGGGTATTAGTAGGTTAATTTGCAGTAACTGATGCTTCCATAGAGGTATATAGCCAGACTTGGTTATTCAAGCAAGTACAGCAAAAAAGGCAGGACAGGAAAGGGATGATGAAAGACACCACATGCAAAAGGATCACACTTGAGGACAGTTAATATCCCAAACCACATATAGCCACACTTATCCTGACCACCAACAGCCCAGTGCAAGTTCCACAACAGAGCTGTCTCCAAACTTGCAGGAGATGGACTCATCCACCCACTGCCACATCAGCAGTTTGCTATTAACTGTCCTCGTCCAAAAAAAAAAATACTCAGGTTTCAAGCAAGCTTTAAAAGAGCAAGTTTGAAGCAAGCAGACTCCAAGCCTACCATCACGACCCGCCGAAGGTCTCCCTCAGGTTGCAATCCTTCTGAACCTGCTACCATACTTTTTGAGCTGATGCTTTCCACTAACATAGCTAAATGCGATTGAACGCAAATGCAATACAGTAATACTCTCCAGACTCTCCACGCAGCGGGGAGAGTGGACTGTAACCAGGATAACCACAACAGTGGGTGAAGTCCCTACAAGCCAAGTCCTAAGGTATGATTTACTTCATCTCTAATTGATTGTAGAGTTTTTAAAGGCACAGAGCCCTCCCTGACCAGGAGCAGACCAGACTATTCTCACTGCTTGACCAAAACCTAGATACCTTGGTCCTCTGACCTAAGTTCCACAGTGATCGGGAACTTAACATCATGGGGCAGTTAAACCCCAACCACACTAAGGGTTTGGGTTTTTTTATTATCTGCCAAAATAAAGCCAATCAACCAAGCATTACCACATTTTCTTTGCAAGTATAAACCTAGTGGTGTTTGATTGTTGACTGCTCCATTCATTTTCTCCAAAACTAAATTTGAGAAGGCAGAGTCCAGTAGAACATAGCACAACCGTTTCACCTGTCTAGCTGTCCTTTTTATGAACTCATATTGTAGCAACTCCCATAAAAAAGTTAGCTCAGGCTTTTTCCTGATACTTTAGAGGGAGCATTTAACACAGAAGTTGCAAACTGTTGTGTTTTTTTTTTTTTAACCTATTATTTCTCAATTGTCTTTAAATCTTGCTCAAGCAGCATACTAAATTGCTTCCTATTCCCTCATGTATCTGGCTAACAATGTGCACACTGAACAACTGTTTCAAGCATGGAAGCAGCAAAGGAAAGGCATGCTTTAGCAGAGTTAAAAGTTCAGGTTTATCTTTCCAATGGACACAGCAGGGAGGAGTGCAGCGTTGCAAAATGGAGTGTGCAGATTATGGAAAGGCCAAAGCTTAAAGGACTTAAGAGCTCCCACTCACTAGTGAAGGACTTATCCAGAGGTTTCTCTATGACAGAGCATGTGGAGTCTGAACTACTGCTGCTGCTACTGCCTGGAAAACAGAAATGCGTCCCACAGAAAAACCCAGAGAGGAAGAAACATGCAGATGGGAAGTTAGTTCTAAAGGAAAGAAACCCAGAAGGGCCAGCAACCTACTTCAAAAAGGCACAAGTTCCCATTAGGAAGCATTTGCTAGGATCCCTCCCAGACTCAGCTTGCAAAGCCACCATTTCCCAGCACAAAATAGCATGCTCAGAAAGACACTTCAGTTAAAACCCATCTTAACCAGCCTACAGCTTAAAACAACATGCCAAGGCAGCTTCCATTTCAAGCAACAACAGCACAGAAAACCAGATCATAGTGGAGAAGGCTGTGGATATCTGCAGTAGCAGAGGATTCAGTGACCAGGAGTCCTTTCCAGTCTTACGTACACGGCAATGTGCACCCTTCCCTCTGGAAGGCAGAATCAGCTCACACAGGGGCAGTTACTGTGTGGACTCCTGCTGAGCAGCATCCTGACTTAGGGAACTTAACTGGAGTGGCTTGTTTGGAAGTTGAGTAAGTCACAGTTATTTGCCCTCTACTCCCTTCAAGCAGCATTTTGAAGGTGGTCTCCTCTTGGGAGGAGATCTAGGCAGGACTTGGATCTTGATGGAGACAGTGGTCCATCTTTTTGCTTCTAGAAATTACCAAAAGGTGAAAAATGAAGTTGTTACAACTATCACCAAAGGCATGACAAAGGTCATTTATGACTCCACTCGGACAGATACCAAAATGAAGAGACTGCATCTGAAGCAGGAATGCTTTAACAGGAATTTTTAAACAGATGTGGGTGCTTCAGGACAATAGTTTGAATGTCAAAATTAGTTTACTAGAGAAGCTAGAAGTTGAGGTGTAGCACTGGGCTTGACTTCTCTATTCCCCATGAAGAAATACCAGAGAGGTTCAGGGGCATAGCAAGCTCCCTGGAAGCCACAGCATCCCATCGTACACAGTGGCCTGCAGTTCTAGGTTCAGTAACATCCCTTGGGGTTTAGATGTTACGCAGAAGTTTAACACTGGTATAGGACAAAGCAAACTTCACCACGGGATTTCCAGAGTGCTCTCAAACAAGGGATGTGCAGCTCCCATTCAGCTTTTCAGCTTGCACAAAGACCCCCAAAGGTCAAGTTTTCTCCTCTATCAACATAAAATAGGACACCAGAAGAGTCAGTTACTGAACATCCATAAGACAGATGAATCCTTTGCTTAAACCACAGCCAGAATTCCCCTCCAACCATTCCCAAGGTTATAAAAACCCACATCTGCCTACCATTGATCTTTGGTGTCTTCTTCCTCCCACCTCTGCGAGCAGGGGAAGTTCCACAACACCAGTCACAAGCCATACACAGCCACCTTGCGGCAACCAAGGAGCCACCACAAAAGAGGATGTTACCACAAGCACAACTACCCAAGTGGAAGCAGATACTACACAGGTTCAGAGCTGTCCATCTACAGAGACGGCACCAAATAGCTTCGTTTCTAGGAGAGGCATGATAATTGCAGCGGCAGTAGGGCAGCTCTACACCTCCACTTTTCCCCAACTGGCTCTGGCTACAGTTTCTGACACCAGCTGCTGGTTAAGAGAAGACTAGTGCCACTGACAGGAGTCTCTACTGCCTTACCCCGCCGTTTCTTCCGCTTCTCCCCATCCTCTCCAATCTCCCCCTCGTCATCTTCATCCTCCTCTTCAGAATCACTGGTCTCGGAACCAGATATCTCTTCCCCTAGAAGAGAAGAGCGTGCTTTTTGATGCGCTTTCTTTCACCTCATATCAGCTTGTTACTGTGACAGCAGCGTTTGTCCAAACCCAGCAGTGTCCACCATCAGCTTATGAGCACCTGCAGAAGTCATTAACTGTTGAGCAGAAAGACAGCTTGCCATGGCTCAGGAAACTTAAGGAAAACCAAGATAATTTAATGCTGTGAAGTCAGTGTGTATATGTTAAAAGCTCAAGTGGGTGCTTTTCAAGGGAAATAAAGCACCCTTGCAGTGCTGAAGTGTTAAGCCACAAAGTTTTCCTAGCAGGATCTCCCTGTACCTTCTCTTCCATCTCAGATAGAGGAGAAAATGGTCAGAACAAAGTCACACAGACTTGCTAGGTAGACACCTGTATACAGGAAGCTAAGATGGCTGTTAATTGAAAAAATGGCCAGTTTCACAAGCGTTCGTCACTGTTGCCATTGCAGAGACAATGCTCAAATGTTTCAGGCTGAGTCTGGAAACCAAACCAAACAGAATTCAACATTTAACAACCTGGCCTCCCAGTAATGTTAGCAAATGTAAGGCTGTTTGTTCTGTTGCTGTAGCTTAACGTCTAAAATTTAAGAAGCCACCCTTAGCCCACCAGCAATGAAACAGCCACACCCAGCTCCCAACCCTTGAAGAAGGCATAACTGACCATTTCCTGCTTCTCCTGAACGGGGCAGACTCCAAACAGCAGGCTGTGTTGGAGTTACTGCTACAGCTGTTCCGTGCTGCAAGAACGCAATCTGTTCTTGAATCTGTTCACAACATCTCTGGAGAGAGATGTTGTGCCAAGGTCACTGTCTAGTAAGCATCCCTCTGGCAGGGTCCTTCGATGTTGACGGACAGATAGTGTCGCAAGGCCATGAAGTTACAGGGCTTGAAGAAGCTTCTTGTTTCTCTATGCATTGTTTGAAAGTCAGCCCCAGGTCTAGCTCCACAAACTTGGTTCATTTTTCCTTCCAAAAAATGCATCCCCCCTCCTCAGACAAGGAAAACATTAGACCTTTTGTTACGGTGCACTTTAATCCCCTACTCCGTGTCCCACCATGCCCAGAGCCCTCCCGCTCACCAGGTGAGCCCAGGCACACCCGACTCAGCCCAGAAGCCATCACTTATCCCAGTGCCGAGTGCCACCTAGCGGGCAAAGCCAGGCCCCCGCTGGGCCAGCGCCCTGCTGCCCTCGGGACACCTCTCCTGGAACAGGAGGCAAAACCCCGGAAGCAGGGCACACAAAACCAGGGCACTGACCAGCTACCAAACCCGTGTGACGCTCCTTCGAAGAGCGAAGAATGTTCAAACTCAAATAGAGTGAGCATTGGTATAGAGAGAAACACTAGGAGGAAGGGGAATCTCACCTTCTTCCAGTTTTTTCTTAAGCTCTTCAATTTCTTTTTGAAACTGGCGGAGCAAAGCATCCTTGGGATCTTCATTAATCCTGGCCTTGTTCTTTATGTTCTTGGCTCGGTTTGCATACCTGAGAGTGCTGATAGTCTCATCGTAGTTGTAGTCTGCTGGACCAATGTTTGCACACTGTCACACACGGAAGACTGAGTTACTGGAGGACAGAGTGTCAGAGCCAAGAACAAGTAATTTCACAGGCACCCATCCCCAGCTCGGCAAACCTCGCACCGCTCCTCTTTCCCAAGCTTTCCTGCTGCTTCTACACCAAAGCTGCTTTTGGCTACCCAACCACAGCTTCTATTTGTTCTTATGCGCACATGTACATTTGCACTATGTTTAGAACCTCATCTGTACAGTGGCAAAGAGAAAAGACAGGAAAAATGCACGTATAAAAGGTTCTCTAAGCTGCAAACAGCTCTGAAACAGAGGTAAATGCCAGGCTGTTCTCATGGCAGAGTCGTTATGCTATTCCTGTAAAAATGCAGCTTGATCGCTGGCACTGGAGGGCATCTCAGCTTACCATCATGGTTTTGGAGTTGCCCCCCAGCGAATCCTGAAGGAGTCGTGTAAGTTTGGAGTTACGGTAGGGCACATGGGTGCTCTTGCCATCCACCAGCGCAGAGATAACATTCCCCAGTGTGGAAAGAGAGAGGTTGATCTTAGTAGCTTCCTTTAGTCGCTGCCCTGTGGCTCCAGTTTTCGCCTGTCTTTCAGAACCCTGGAAAAGGAACAGCAAGCAGAAGCACAGGAGTTGCAACAGATCCTCTAATACAGCTCCTTCCTCCAAGCAGGATTAACTACACCTGAAGTCTTGCTAGCAGCCACATCACTAACCACCTCATCCATTATTAGAGAATCTCACTAAATACTTCAGACATTGTTAAAGAGACAAGTCAAACAGGTCTTAACTGAAGCTTTCAGTGCCAGCAAATTCTGGATAGCTCAAAGTAATACAGCTGGGAAAATAGAGATTTTTATCCCCATGAACAAAAATTTCATGAGAAGCTAATCAGCAGTTACAAGGCCCTCAGCTGGAGCTGCTAAGCACCATCTCCAGCTTTTCCTACCAGCAAATCAAGGCAGAAGAGCAACACTGCAATTATTTTAAACTTCCATAGACCAACCTGAACATACATCACGTAAATAAAGTTAACATGCACACGCTGAATGCCTTTAGTCTCTCCTTGGAGAAGAAGCAGGAAAGGGAAGATACTCCAGTGTAAAGTCTGGGCTAAAGACACATTTTACCAGCACAATTACATTGGTTCACAGTGAGTGACAGAGGGAGGGAAACCTGCAAGTAATGAACTGCGTGGTCACAACTCTTAAAAAAAAAAATAAATCACCAAACACCCAAAAAAACCCCCAAAAAA
>VZTL01016239.1:7555-18730 GCA_013400535.1 Scopus umbretta
TTGGTTGCTTTTAAGCTATCTCCTGTTGCACTCAGGAGCATAGCCAGGGTCAGCTGTTCCTGAACTGGACCTCTGCCCAAAAGAGGCACTAATCAACTTCTGGGACTGGGAGGAGCACATTTATATCACCAAGTGCTTGCGCTGCTGTTTTGTTGTTGGCAGATGGGATTTATGAAAAGCATGGTTTACTTCCATGGTCTGGACAGAATAAACCAGTCCGTAAATTGCTGCAGTAGTACAATCTGTTGTTAAGTGGTAGACTGGGTCTGCACCTCTCAGAAGCACAGAGCACAGTATTGGTCCCATAGTTAAAGGAGCTTTAAGCAGCATTTGTACTCCGACTCTCCTAAACTGTTCTGAGGACTGCAGTGGTCTCACATAACTTCCCAGAAATGCCCTATTAGATGCAGCACTACTTGGTTTCTCTGTGCAATGCTGCATGCTGCAATTCTACCCAACCACGTCTTCCCTTCATATGCCTCTACAGCAGGATTTACATGGGGGCAGTACTGGAAGAAAGTAGTAATTGTATTTTGTTACAGTGGGGGAGCCAAAGAAATCCTCTCCCAGACAAAGCCCATGCTTTAGTGTCCATGCACGTTGTTCTGGCCCATCTACTGCACAAAAAAACAGAAGGGGAAAAGTTCTTGTTCCTTCGGCACATACACAGTATAAGCTCATGACTATACCCATACAGTAAGAATAATAAACCCTTCCCAATAACCACTCTGTCATCAAACAGCTAGTAATGACAGAAACAAAAAAATACTGTCCAAATCCCACCCATGCAACAAGAATCATTGTTCCTAACTGTATGGCTTCATAATGGACTTGAGATTGTTAGAATGTAATTGAAGTAATTATGTATTGAATGCAACAGGAAACAGATGTCTTAACTTCTTTTTAAATAATTACAAATAGCATTTTCGTAAGGCTCCCAATACCACTCCCAAAAGTACCAAAATCACTTAGATTGACTTGAAAGTTTCACCCAAGCTATTTGACAGACTAATAAGCTTCAATTTGTGGTGAAAAGGATCAAATTAAGGGTTATAAATATGCAATCAATGAATAGTTTTGATTATGTAATTTTTTGAGATTTTAAGCATATTTTTATGAAGTTAATTTATAGCCAGGTCTTCACAATTGCTATAATTTCTGGTATGAGTTATCTGCAAGTCCTAAAGTAGTGGCCAACGTACGACATTAACTTACAGCATTCTGCAAAAGTGTGAGCTAATGCCATGTAAAGTCAGAGGCACATTCATAAGGAAAATATTTTGCTGTTTGGACAGAGACACCTTTCACCTCCACGCATAATCAGTCAGTGAGTTGAGGATAAGAATAAAGAGATTATTCTCCCTCCTCACACTGCAGGAACTCAGTCTTCCCTTCATGGGAGGACATGTTTAACGTTGTATTTTCTAAAATAATACTAAAAGAAATTGAATTAATTTTACATTTTTGGGCAAGGCCTTAACAATAATCTGCTCGAAGTCTCCCAGACTTAAAGGGTTTCTTGTCTTGGTCTAACGGCAGCAGTAGCAGCAAGTGTGAGTTAGCCCAGAAAATGGTAATTTCCTGTCAAGAGCCCTCCAACAAACGTCGCTTTTATATCTGGCAAAGATCACTAGGCCCCAGTGTTTTGAGTTCAGCATGCTTAAGCACTCTTCATTAAACCGGATGTAGAGTGTGAAAGGTGATTCAGGCAGCATGGGCAGGCATCCGCCCAGATGGCTATGCTTTGGACACTCCAACAAGGCTGAATAGATGCTTCATTGGGTGAGTTAATAGTCAGGCAGGGGCCAATGAGTACTTTAAAAATATTGTCTTTCAATAGTCTCTTCACTGTAGGGAAAAAGAAGTCACTGACTCATTTGCGATTAGCTGACCTACCGTTACAAAACTTTCCATCTTGCATTCAGTCATAACAGAATTTATTGTAAAATACTAGATATTTAGGGTCCATGTTATTTTCAAGCAATTATTCTTTCTACATTCTTGACACATTCATAAACACAGCTGCATTGGGTGCGCTTGATGGAAAGGAAAAGCAGCACACTGTATCCTGTCCCCTCAAGCACAGCCATTGGCTCTGCCTTCTCAGTAGGCCTTAGCATGGCCTCTTGACTGCAGATAGGAGGAGGATTATCTTTCCTTTTCAGTGCATACCTGAAGTTCATTCTGGAAGCCAAGGTTTCATTCCCCCAATGGCACAGGTTTAGCTCCAAACCACCTAAAAGAAATTATGTGGCTTCCCCACATAAGGCCATGTACAACCAGGAGACCCACCACAATATTCCCAGAGTTCATTTTGTTCTTTTTGCTTATAGATGAAAGTTTTGCAGTCTACAGCTGGTCGAGTAGCAAATTATCCTGGCTGAAGCCAGGGCTTTCTTTTGGCATTTGGAAGGGGTATGAAAGCAAGTAATCCCCCTGTTGTAAGTCACAGTCTCAGTTTCACAGCCTCAAAGGAAAATTGCACTCAGTCAGGATGGCAAAGGATTCTGTTATGGTTAATAACGGAGCAGATCAAATATCACATTGGGAAGAAGACAAGAGATAATCATTGGTATATTATGGCAAAAGTCTAGCTTAATCTTGATGTAGGTATATTCTTTAATGCAAGAATCTATAGTTGACTTCAGCATAGATCAATAGGTAATAAAGGCAAAGACCATGATAATTGGTATCAAGTAAAACACTACTGAAGACAAAGAAGAATGTGTCTAGCTTGACCCACATCTTGCAGCTCCATAGGTGACATACAGAAAACAGAAAGTTAAAAATGTATTAGTCTGTGTAGTGTGGTTTTTTTCCCAGTGATCCATCCTGGTCCTGACTCCTACCATCTCGAAGCATTTTGTACACCGCCATTAGTGGGACATAGAGATCAGCTAGGAAAAACAACTTGTGGATTTGACAGCTATGGGAAAGGGACTATTATTTAACTTGAGCCAACCTAACTAATGGATAACATCATGTAGCAGAGGGAAGAAAAGAGCCGTCTTCTGAGGACTGCTCATCTTTATCTTAAATATTTATCTCGGGGGTTGATAAAATTCTTCCAGTGGCTGTAGACAGAGCACAAATGACTCCCTTCCCTTAGATGCCTGACTTTTTGACAACTAAAGTTAGGTGACATTAATTCAACTCTGAAGCTGTAGTGAATGACATGAGAACCTGTTTGCTTTGTATTCCTTACAGCATGAGCTTTGTTTACCAAGATGTTCAGGTGAAGGCAGTCAGCAGGCACTAGCATGAAAATTGCTTCAGTGTATTGCTGGTGCAGACCAGGAAAACTGCATCCTAAATCTACTAGCTAGTCTCCCAAACATTAAAAATATGAAAATTGTTCAACTTTTTTGGAAACCTTTTCTATTTACGTAGAATACTTGCAAGTTGTTTGTCTTTTGACAGAGTGCCCGATCTTTAATTCATGAGTTAAATGAGAGAACCATGATCCTAAATTCAAATCACCTCATATAAAACTTCAAAGCTCGAGTTTCATTGTTGCTGGGCACTGGCAGCTCTTACTTTCAGCAAAAGCTTCTGGGAAGCCAGCAAGTCTGCAAACTTGATTCTTCTGCAAAGGAATATAGGGCTTTCTGCAGCCAGTGTCTAAGCTCTGCTGAATTTTCCTACTGAAAAGCCTTTTTCTGGGGTAAAGGTGGGAATTTAGATGATCTCGTGTAGACTTGTTGCCAGTGTTGCCAATACAGCTTACTTGGATAGCTGTATTAGCAGTACCAGGTGAAGTGTTGATGCTGCAGTATGGTGCTGCCATTTGCCTGCCTGTTTCAGCAGCTGATTGCACAGGTAAATCCACAGTTTCTGTGGCGTTGAGATGTATACGCTAAATAATGTATTGTACAGCTTTAGCCTCTTCTCTATCAACTCCTAACCGACTTGTTTCCCCAGGACAGGGTGGAGCATGCTAAATCACTGTTTTGGTCAAAAATAGTCTTCTCTTTCCCCTCTCTAATTAGGAGTGGCAAGTGTGTGGCTTTTGAGCTGCCTCAGGCTTACGAACTGTTCGACTACGTTTGCCAAGGCCGGGCTGCCTTCCTGGCCGTGGTCAGGAGGGAGTCAGCAGAAAGTCCTCATGGAGGCTTTGCTGTAATTGCCTTGGGGACCTGCTTATGGAACTGATTAACCCCAGCCCCATCCGGCAGTGGAGTAATGTAACAAGACCCTTTGGGAATCACTGCCATCTCCCTCCTAGGAACAACTATGGCAGCCCTTCTCTCCATGACCCTCCAAAATATGGGGAAGGGGTTTTACAGTCCTCAGCTACATAAAATTTTGGCATCCAGCTTGCAAGGTTTGTAAGCATCAGAAGAAGTGATAGTCCTACTTTGGTGACAGCTTTCTAGTTAAGGAAGTATCACAGTGTCAAACAAGCCAAGATCATGAAATTTAAAATGATGACACTTTTTGTAGAAAAGTTACAGCCATGTGTGTATGGACACATTTGCATGTAAAATGTAGAATCATAGAANGAAGCGCTGAAGATACACGGCTGGTCAAGGGGAACAGGGGTCCTAACCATCTCTGTGATGCAGATGGATAACAGGATGGCAAAACAAGGAAAGTCATTTCTTAGGCACAGCACACAGATGCTCCTGTAAGACAGGCAATAAGATAAATACATGTTCAGCAAGCACTCGGAAGCACAGGTTACTTTCTGTTGCTGGGCAGCCTGTGGTTATTGAGAGCAAAAGCTGTTCTCCGTTTTCCCGCCTGTCCTATCCCCAGCACATCTCCTCCTTAGTGGGAGGCATTTGTCGAACTTCTTTGATTTCTGGTTTCCAAGCGTCACTGTGAGCAGCTGGGGAATAGAGAGATTCTTCCTCTGCCTGCCTCTTTTCATAAGTTCTCCAATTAGCTGCTCGCTTTGAGGCCAGACCATACTATTTTTCTGCCAAAACTGGCAGGACGGCTTGTGAACATTTAAAAGGCAAAGCACTTTTCCGGTAATAAAGATCCTTTTGCTCTTCTCCCTCAAAACTCAGTGGAGTGAGCAAGAGTTGGGGCATTTTATACCCTGTTTTTTACTGGATAGCAAGTTTACAAGCAAAAGCTGTGAGAAAGAGATTAGATGAATTCAATTTATTTTTCTGCTCCCAGATATACCTGCCAGTACCTAGCTCATTGATAAATCAATTCAATATTTAAATGCAGCGACTGCTTTGCAGAACTTTCCATGACCCTCTGACTGCAGGCACTAGTTATCTGATATGCCACCTTTGGTATGTTACCTAGTTGTTGGAGGGCTGTTAATTCATATGATTTTGGTTTTGGTTTTCTTAAACACGGAATTGTGATACCACCAGCCCTTATCTTAAAATTATGTACGTGGTAGATAACTCTTTAATATGTTTTTCTTTGTTTTTATTGTAGTACCCTTTCAATAGCCCAACATCAAGAATGGAGCCCTGTTTGATGAGCAGTACTCCAAGGCTGCATCCCACACCAGTGACTCCTCGCTGGCCGGAGGTCCCGGCCGCGAACTCCTGCTACACGAGCCCATCCATGCACTCCACAAGATACGGAAATTCTAGTGACATGTACACCCCCTTGACTACACGCAGAAATTCTGAATATGAGCACATGCAACACTTTCCCGGCTTTGCCTACATCAATGGGGAAGCCACCACAGGTTGGGCTAAATGAAAATGACTGGTATCCGCTAAGCCCATATACTTAAAAGAGTTCTAAAAAACTTCCTGTTATGTGGGACTTTTCATGGACATTCTTCAAGGGAGGTGAAGATGGAAAAGATCCTGGGCAGATAAACGTAGTTCATAATGTGGGCAGATTGCAGACCAGTATGACTGAATGTTCCTGTAGCCGACAAAGATTTTTGTGCTATTCTAGACCACTTTTTGGGCCAATCTGTGCCTTTTTTAATTCTGGCATATGGGCCAATGCTGTGTGATGTCAGTTTGAGTGAGCCATTTTTGCCCCCCTCTCTTATTGACAAATGTTAATGAGTCTTACAGAAAAAGTACTGGAACAGGACCTATTTATAATTTGAATTAAAGACAGGAAATTCACTCTCAGCAAAACTCTGTCATCTGCTCTTCTTTTTAAGCTCTTAATGCATTCCTTAAAAACCATTCTGCCAAGTCGTCACTTGTTCATATCAATTCCTCTGTCTGGCTTCTTAGAAGACATGTGTTATTGTAGGTTTCAGTTTACACCTAACTTTGTATATTGATGCACCTTTCTGTTGATCCAGTAAGTTTGATCTTTACAAAAGAGAAGAAAAGACATGTAGCATTGAATTATACACTGCCTTAAGTTGACTATTGTTCTTATTATATATGTATTTGTGTTAAGTTTGCACAATTTGGAAAACTCTAATTTCTCTGGTCAGTAGTGACAAGGTTAAGAAGGGACTTGGGGACTGGGAAGATTCTGGATTCAGAGCCACGTATGTTAAATATGATGATGGGAAGCAGTTATGTAAAGAAAATGACAATGCAACCATGATTATCCATTTAATTACCTATTGACAGGTATGACACTGTTCTCTCGACTCCTTCACATGATGATAATTCTATATACTTCTACAAAAGCAAAATTCAAAGCTGTGCCTTTGAACTTATTCTGTACTGTGTATGTGTGGAAAAATGTATTGTATTTTGGAGAGAATTTTTCTTAGACATTTTCTGTCAGATTTGTAGCTATTTGTGAGGTTTTGTTAGATTTTATTAACATAGCTTTTTCTTCTGTATTATAAAATGCACCAGGCAATTATGGTGGACCTATTACCCTATGGGTAAGAAATAAATAAATGGAAATATGACATCAGGCATTTTAGTAATTGTTTTGTAAATAAAATCTTTGATAGCACCCAGTGTGATGATAACCATGTTTATGCCTAAAATGGACAAAAGTGTTATTTGTACAGTTGTGCAAGATACGTGAGGGATTTTCACACTCAAATAAAGTCTTTGAAATTAAATAGATACCATTTAAATTTACTCAAATGCAGACACAAACCTTCAAAAAACCTTAAATGTGACAATGTTTGGTTTTATCCAGCGAAAGACTTAAGAACATACATAACTCACAGCAAATGAGTAGTCCTACACCTGTGCTTTCAGCTGAAAGTGCTCAAGGCTATGAATAGATTGATGAATTTATCTTGTTTGGTTTAAGTCCTGCTGCTGTTGCTCACCCAAGCCAGTGTACTCACTGAGGCAGGTAAGATGTGCGATCTTCTTTACAGTACCTTGTAACAAGCACGTTGCCCCTGGAATGCTGGAAGTGGAAAAGACATTTTTGCTTAGGTGAGTAAATAAAGTGACAAAATTCTCAGACCGTGTTTATTTAACTAGTGGATAAACCGGTGGGAGTTTGGGGACTAAAGTAACTACAGGAATGAGCTGGAAATCTGCAAGGATTGAGGGAGGAAAGGGTTCCAGGACAGGGTTTGCAGGTGTCCAGGCTCTTACACATTCAGCCAAGGTCCTGGTGGGATTTTCAGAAACCGCAGGAGCTTATCTCTACCTTATCTCTACCTCTATCTAGGTTCCTGATGAAAATCTTGTTTCCTGGGCTTGTGTCACAGACCTTCTGCAATTTCACCCTCATCAGCTGGTATTATTACCCAATATATATTTACTCTTCACTTTTATGAAGGACAGGGGATATCAGGCTTAGGCTAACTCATCTATTTTACTCTTATTCAAGTTACCTTCAGGCAAAATTGTTTACACATGAAGAAGGTAAGTCATGTGAGGAGGTTTTTTTTAGCGGCTGGAATTTGATGTGTTTGAGACCAAAGTCCTACTTTGCATTTTGTTACTGAAGATGTCTAAATCAAAGCTTTGATTCTGGCCTATTAATTATTAACGAGCATAGAAACATCTGCCTCACCAAGACTGTGATAAATTAGTATGGGAAAGGTAGTGTCACGAGAATAGAAAAATCCACTTTCTCTTCCCCAATGAATTCCAAATCTCTACACTGCATCACATCTGCCAAGAGCCCAGTGGGACCCTGTTCACTCATTTACAAGAGCAGCGATTAGTCTCCAGTTACCTGATGGACTATTGGCCATGACCTGCCATGGTCCCTTCAAGGACCAGAAGCGACGGTGAGAAGTTTGTAGGCAGAACTGACCGGTAACTCAAAGCTGGGTCTTTGCAAGGATCAGGAAGGAGGCGAACCCCAGCACCACTCAAGGGAAGCCGGAAGAACTTACTTCCTACATTTTTTACAGTACCTTGTTAAACCAAATAAGGTCTAACCCCCATTGACTGAAAGAGAGGAGAAAATGAGACTATTTTAGTACACAAACATGCCATATCTTTCAACACATTTGGGGAAACTCAGTTACCCTGACTTGAAGAGTCCAGGGAGACTGTTCAGGAAGGAGGATGGATGCTGGACACAGTGGCAGCCTCAGAAGTAATAAAGACTTTCTGAGTGGAGAGCTGCAACACCGCGTGCGAAGTGCTGGGAGAGGGAATTGTGACCAACGGCAGCACCACAAAGGTGCTCATAACAAAGAGCCACAGAACCTCGTCAGTCAGACAGGGCTTGGAAAGTCTTTTGCAAAAGAACCTCCACAGCCCTTTTTTTTTTTTTTTTTAATTCATTTATAAACTTGTGTTGATGCCACAGAAGTCTACATGTGCGCTTCCAACTACCTTTGAACTGCTTCCTGATGAGGGCTTTGAAATTTAAACTGGACGTTCATGGGAGGCCATATACAGATTACCGAACACAGCTCTACAGAGGTCACCATCACCATCTGCATCAGAAGCACTGCAAGGGAAAGCAGGCCCCCTCCTTGACCACCGCAGGTCAGAACCCACCATATTAATATAAACTGCCACAGCTTTCAGGTCACAGGGCTATATAGCGGGCTGTGAAGTGCGGCGGCTCATGAGAGGATGATAACCTCTGGATAGAATGGCTAGTTAGGGGAAGGAGTCTCTTAAATCATCCTAGTACAAATTGCCAAACCGCCTGAGCCAGAGCCTGCAGCCTGTTAATTAAGCCCTTCCCTTGACCGTGGTAACTGAAGCTTCTGTTTCTTGCCGAGCCATGTATTTATGTGTATATAAAGTAAATATGTGACTATACAAATTTTTCTGAAGAAGCTTTTATACCACATACCAAAACATTCAATCTCATTTTCACTTTCACTTGCTTTCTTGCATTCTTGCTTTTTTCTTTCTTCTTTTTCCTTTCTTCTTCTTCCTCACTTTCTGTCTTTCTCCTCTCCTTCTTCTCACAACAAACATTCTATTAAAAGTATGATCTTTTTCATGGGCTAAAACATATAACAAAAGCTAGATAGATGTAATATATATAATGTATTTTAATATTACATATTACTGTATAACTAACATATATAATATTTTAAATAGTTGTATACACACACACACACGTATGTAAGTCTGCATATAAAAATCCATCACAATTCTTCAAGATTTTTCATTACCAGGTAGAAAAAAGACTCAGCGGGGGAAGAGCAGTGAGAACTCCATTCACTAGCACGAATCCTGTTTTTGTCAGGCTACCTCTTGCTGCTAAGGTCACTACCCTTTGACAAAAATGGCCTCTGACCTCCCCAGCCCCACAATTCTGTTGTGACTGACCCTGAAACCCATGAAATTCAGGGGCAGACATTGCTTTGGAAGGTTTAGATAAAGCTGACTAACATGGGAAGGGCTCATGGTATGCACCCATCTGAAAAGGTCTGGCAGTTCTTTGGTAGAGGATGCAATTTATTCTGTCCCCCTCTTTCAGTGAAATCCTAATCCTTCATATGCTACCTAAAGTGGAAACTAAAACGCACTGATGATGAATAACAATGTGCCTTTAAAGGGCAGTAACAGTTTTCTAGTCTTTATTTTTAGGGTTTTTTAAATTTAAACAAAAAACCTAATTGGCAATGTACAAGTAAAATGGGTGTTTCGCTGTGCTGTGAAGTAGATCTAAGCAGGCTTATGCTTTATTATAGACTTGTAAATCAAACAGGCAAAGGATTATTTTTACTGGGTTTCTCTCAAAAGCTGCATTCGTACACACACGGACCTGACTCAGAAGCAACGGCCAGGTACTTTGGGCTGGATTTTGTTACTCCTTGCAGGGCAACGACCGTGCTGTTCCGGTGTTGTGTCCCAGTTCAACCCGTTGCAGCAAGAAACCCCTAACCAGCAAATCCAGATCCTAGTCTGGGTCAGACACACACAGGCGTACGCCCACACGGCTACAGCACCTTCAGCGCTCTTCGAAGCCACCGTCCATCTGCAGGTGAAACCTCCCTGCCCCGGCGGTATTCTCCACCACGGAGCCCATCATTTGTGAGACGATAGGTTTCTCTTCATGACCACGGCGTACCTCCCGAGTTGCTGCTGAATGCATAAATACTCCGAGGAGCGGCCGACGGCAGCTCCCTCTGAAGTTTAATTCTCGTGGGGTTTTTGTTCGCTTCCGTATATCGTCTTCTGCTACCTGGACAGAGAATTTTGACTGTAGGGCACCCTGGATATGGAAACACCACGGATCTGCTCGGCTGTCGTTTGAACGCAAGGCCTTGCAGAGAACTTCAGAGACGTAGCTCACCTTCTCTCTGTCACCGCCGGCTCTGGCCTGGCCGTGCGGGCGCAGCCCACCCTCTCTCCCACCAGCTCCCACACGAAACACGGCGGCGGCGTGGCACCGGCGTCTCTGCCCTGCACCGCTCACGTCAACACCCTCCAAAAAGTAGATTGAGCCCTCTGGGAAAGGATACGAGGGAGGTTTGGGGAAGGTGGCCATGATGCCCCTCAGAGAAGGAGTTTTGTCTCCAGGTGGAAATGGAGAATTTTCCTCTACCTTGGTGGCTTGGATTTGAGAAGGTGGCTTTTGTTTTGCGGCCGGACGTCACGGCAAAGCCTCACGAGGGTGTCGGGGTGTGCTTTGCGCCACTGAGCAACCCGAGGGCGCTCTGCCGGCCGGCGCTGGCCGCCGGGGACTCGAACCCGCAACCCTCCTCCCGCTCCGCCGCCCTTCTCGCCCGGCGTCGGCCAGGGCAGCCCGGCGCGGACTACAGCACCCATGGTGCCCCGCGGCACCGAAGCCGGCAGATCCCGCCGCGCACCGCAGCGCCGCCTCGCTTGGCATGCTGGGAGTCGTAGTCCTCCCGCCTCATTCTCCTGCCGTAAG